>JAODLM010000736.1:0-213747 GCA_036937905.1 Salvia rosmarinus
AATGGTGTGTCGGGAGGCGAAGAAATAGGACTCTTTTAGAAATGGTTAGATCAATGATGAGCTATGCAACATTGCCTATTTCGTTAGGGGTATGCCTTAGAGGCGGACATACTTGCTAAATCTAGTCCGTGAAGTCGGTCGGAAAGACCCCTTTCGAGTTGTGGTTTGGGCGCAAACTCAGTTTAAGCCACATAAGGATATGGGCAGTCCAACACGTGTCTTTGAACAAGAAAGGCGACAAGTTGGAGGTAGATCGGTGAGGCTGTTTATTGGCTATCCTAGAGGAGCGAAGGTGGTTTATTCTATAGTCTAAGGATCGGAAGGTCATTATTAGCACTAATGCCCGATTCTTAGAAGAGGATTATATGAAAAATCATAAGTCCAAAGTTGAAATCATTCTTCGAGAATTAGAAGATGATCGTATTCCACCACCGATTAGGCGAGTGCGAGATGTCGAGTCTAGTGGGAGGATCGACACGAGATACTTCAAGAAATTGAAGTGGGTCGAGTTCCACTAGAGATACCGACCGCAAGTGGTACCTACCGACAAGTTGTGCAAAATAGAGAACCACGGGTTTCGCTGCACCTGTTGCCGCTCAGAGAACCTCGTCAGAGTGGAGGGTTGTTCGTCAACCCGAGCGATTTATGTTCGTGGGTGAATCTTCGGATTTAGTCCCGTGGAGACTAACAGCAATAATCGACCCATGGACATACAAGGAGGCGATACAAGATATTGATGCAAGATCATGGCACACCGCTATGGACTTAGAAATGAGTCCATAACGGCATGGATGTATATGAAAAGACACCTCTACCGGATGGCAAGGAAGCCATGTGTAAGTGGATATCTAAGAGGAAGAGAGATTCGATGGAGAGGTTTCGACTTTCAAAGCCGGGCTTGTGGCGAAAGGGTACACTCGCATTGAGGGCATCGATTTCGATGAGACCTTTCACTGTAGCAATGCTCAAGTCCATCGTAATTCTTCCGCCATAGCAGCCCACTGAACCCAGAGGTTTGGCAATGGATGTTAAAACCGCTTTTCTAAACGGTTACCTTGAGGAAGGTAGAGACATCTATATGCAACAACTCGAAGGTTATGTGGTAAAGGGTGAAGAGCATCTAGTGTGGAAGCTTAAGTCCATTTATGGACTTAGCAGCCTCCGATCATGGAACTTACGCTCGACGAGGTAGTAAAGTCCTATGGATTTACCACCGTTGCCAGCGAGAGTTGTGTGTATCGGTTAGATGTCAACGGTGATGTGGTATTTTTGCACTTTACGTAGATGACATCCTTCTAGTCGGGCAACAACGTGAAGTCGTTATCGACGCGTAAAGAGTTGGTATCCGATCAGTTTCAAATGAAAGACTTAGGAGATGTAGCGTATATTCTTGGGATCAAGGTTCATCGAGATCGCAAGAAGAAAATGTTGAGCTTATCTCGCGCCTTACATCGATACCGTGATTACTCGTTTTAGTATGCATCGCCAAGAAAGGATTGCTACCTTTCGATATGGCGCGCCTTTATCTAAGACGCAGCCACCTATGACCGCAAAGGAGATAGAGGAAATGAGACAAGTTCCTTACGCTTCCGCCGTAGGAAGTCTCACGTACGAATGCTATGCACGAGGCTCCGATATCCGCTATGCGGTAGGCATAGTAGCTAGATATCGCTCTAACCCGGACAAGCTCATTGATCATGAGAAGCATATACTGGCACCGAAAAGGACTCGAGATTATAGGCTAGTTTACCATGCAGATAGTCTAATGCCTTTGGGTTATACTGAGACTCGATTTCCAAGTCGACCGTGATGAGAAAAAGTCAACCTCGGCCATGTGTTTACCTGGGGGGAGGGAGCCGTATCCTCAAGGAGTGCAAAGCAATGATGCATTGCGGACTCCACCATGGGCTTTAATATGTAGCCGCCTCGAGGCTTCTATGAGGTCAGATGATTCAAGAACTACCATGATCTAGGTGTGGTACCGGTTTGCCCAAGAGTATCATAGCCATCGTGATAACTCGGTGCGCGGCAAACCTCGAAGGAACCACGGACCCTGGGCGACCAAACACATAGAGAAAGTACCATGTCATACGAGAAATCGTTAGACGAGGTGACGGGTTGATTGAAAAGATTGATACGATGGAAAATCTAGCGGATCCATTCACGAAGAGCTCCAGAAAAAGTCTACGATGGACACGTTAGAGGACTCGATTGCGCTGATGGCACCCACTTAGAAAGGAAACTTTTGTATAAGTGGGAGAAGCAAAGTGATGGTTGTTTGTAATAGCTAGTAGAGACACATGTATACTAAAAGTTTGCTTTAGTATAAGTGGGAGATTGTTGGATTTGTATTTCGAAAGCGGTTTGGTTGAGCTTGTATACAATGTTTCCTCGTTACCACTATTACAATCTCCTATCCGAATTGAATACTTGATTGCATATATCGTGTCCCCTTATCTCATATATAAGTTAGATCATACGATTGTGTAGAAGATCACGAAGTCCAGTATGATCGTGAGTTTAATGAGATATAAAAGTTTCACACCGAGACAACTTAAGGACGAGTTGTCGGTTTAGCCGCGCAGATAGATAAGAAGTGACTTGACTTAGTTGATTGTCTATCTGCGGGTACGTCTCGACGTATTGAAGGATCACGCTGAGATGTGTTCTTCTATCTCGACCGTCGTGAAGAACCAAGATCTCGGTGACTTACGATGATCTAAACCCCGATAAGGTATTAGGTGAGTATGAGTTCTTCACCATCACTTTGACTTGTTATGGGTGAGGTTATAGTTCTAACCCAAGATTCTCCGCATCTTGGGTGGTGGCGATCTTGTATGTCATGCTAGTTATCTCAGTCGAGTCACCGTATCCGCTAGGATGATGACGCCCCTTAAGGAGCTCAAAAGGTTTATTGTACTAAACCCCGCAGTTGAGTTAGCTCAAGTACAATAATAAGGTCGAGTGGTACTACTTAAGGAATGAAGTTATTAATTATTTTAGCGATCGTAATGCTATAAATAATTAATGGACGCTCGATATCTCAATCACGGGATTCGTAATGTTCAAGTGCAAGCCCGACTCAACTTCGTAATAAAGGGGTAAGTCAAGATTCTTTCTCTAGTGGCATGATCGAATGTTTATAAATTAATTTATGTTCGGCCTAACATAAGATAATTAATTTATTTGAGGCCCATCTTTATTCCTTGCATTTGATCCTGGTCGCCCATCCAGGCCCTGTAGCAAGAGGAAAATCATGCCTATGATGCTCCATTGGCAAGATTTTATTCTCTTTATCCCACAAGGATATAATTATATTTATGGTATATGCATAGATCATTTCCATATAGGATTATGGTAATTTCCATATGGGATTAAGGTAGTGCATTATAAATATAAGGTATGAGATAAAGTCTCAGTTAATGCTCACATAATTAATCAAGCATATTTTCGTCCAACCCTAGAGCTTCAAGAGGGTTTTCTAAAATTGTGCCAAGAGGAGTTGGGTGATTTTCCAAGCATTCTCCATAGATCGCCCTTACCGATGTTGGAGATTGGGCAATCGGATACAGCCCGTAAGGTCAGCACGAGTCTCGATCCGCCGATCCGCTCATCCCGATCCACCTCGGCTGATTCGCAGTAAACACGAAAACCCCTACGTGTTGCAATTAATTATATAGACGCATGCTAGGTATATAATCAATGTATGGTGAATTAAATATCCAAGATAGATCCTCGGGGCGAGGGCTAAACATATGTTTTCCCTACAGCTTCTTATAGCATCTATGTTCTTCTTGTGATAACATATCATTCGTCACAACAAATCTTGAAACTTGGAAATAAAGTTCCATAATAATAACATACTCAAGTCATACATGTATATCAATTTGAATTCATCCTTTCAACATTGATCGATCAACCCGCTCAAACATATACTTTCATCTCAAATCTTGATCACTTGCATAACTTCTTGTTTGATTTCAAAATGGAGTTTTGAAAATTTCTTACTCGTAACTTTCATTTATTTTCAAAACAGAGTTTGAAATCCTCCTTTCCCTTCAAAATATGATTTCAATCTTATTCATAGGCAAACTTTTATTTTCCAAAAGTTTTAAGGAAGAAATCATTTACCTCGCCCGGTTGAGTGGATGGGATGGGGTGTTGAGTATAGTCACTGGTTTCTGAAGTTCAGTGACTCGATCTAGACTTACTTTTGAAAGAAGAACTTGGGTTCAAAGAGCAAACAAAGCTCGATACCACTGTCATCAAAACCAGGCTAAACTAGAATAAGTACCCATTACCGCGGATTGTGTAGGGAAATCTTATTTTAACCCTCTCCCGAGGATCTATCTTAGATGTTTAATTCATCATACATTGATTATATCCCTAGCATGCACCTATATAATTAATTGCAACACGTAGGGTTTTCTCGTGTTTACCCGCGAACTGTCGGGGTAGAACGGAGCAAGACTCGTGCTTTGATCTTACGATCAGATCCCGGTTGCCCAATCTCCAATATCTAGTGAGGATAATCTATGGAGAATGCTACTAAAATCACCCTCTTTCTCTCTATTATTTCGAAAATTCTTACCAAAACACTATGGCAATTTTCGAGAATTATGATCGAGGATTAACCTAGATTTTCTCTCTTACCTTATATTTATAATGCACTACCAAATCCTATCGTGAAAGGATCTATGCATATCCCATAAATATAATAATATCCTATTAGGATAAAGAGAATCAAATCATTATCCATAGAGAGAGAGCGCCGATTCCACCCAGCTACGGGCCCGATGGGCCACCAGGATCAAATGCAATGAATAAAGATGGGCCTCAAATAAATTAATTATCTTATGTTCACCAGATCATAAATTAATTTATAAACATTCATTCATGCCACTAGAGAATAAATGTCGACTTACCCTTTATTACCAAAGTCGAGTCGGGCTTGCACTTAGACATTACGAATCCCGTATTTAAGATATCGCGACGTCCATTAATTATTTAGAGCATTACACCGCT
The DNA here is from genome assembly GCA_036937905.1 of Salvia rosmarinus. NCBI lineage: Eukaryota > Viridiplantae > Streptophyta > Magnoliopsida > Lamiales > Lamiaceae > Salvia > Salvia rosmarinus. The sequence goes on from JAODLM010000736.1 coordinate 5,026, forward strand.
AAAATAATTAATATCTTTAATTCCTTAAGTAGTACCACTCAACCTTATTATTGTACTTGAGCTAACTCAACCCGCGGTTTAGTACATTAAACCTTTTGAGCCCTTAAGGGGACGCCATCATCCTAAACGGATACGGTGACTGACGTCTGATAACTAGCATGACATACAAGCACCGCCACCACCTAAGATGAGAATATTGGGTTAAATCATGTAACCCTCACCCATAACAAGTCAAAATGATGGTCGACAACTCATACTCACCTAATACCTTATGAGGTTTAGATCATCGAAGTCACCGAGATCTAGGTTCTTCACGACGGTCGATAGAAGAACTCATCTCATCGTGGTCCATCAATACGCCGAGACGCATCAAGATAGACAAGCAACCAAGTTAAGTCACTTATCTATACCGCATGACTATCACCGACAACTCGTCCTCAAGTTGTCTCACCGTGATACTTTTATATCTCATTGCTCGACCAATCATATGCACTTTCGATCTTCACACAATCGTATGATCTAACTTATATATGAGATAAGGGACATAGATATATGCAATCAAGTAATCAATTCAGATAGGAGATTGTAATAGTGGTAACAGGAAACATTGTATACAAGCTCAACCAAAGCGCTTTCAAGATACAACCAACAATCGCCCACTTATACTAAAGCAAACTTTAGTATACAATGTGTCTCTCACTAGCTATTACAAACAAACCATCACTTTGCTTCTCCCACTTATACAAAAGTTTCCTTTCTAAGTGGGTGCCATCATGCGCAATCCAAGTCCTCGAACATGCACTGTAGACTTTTTCGGCGGTGCTATTCGTGAATGGATCCGCTAGGTTATCCGTCGATCAATCTTTTCAATCAAGACGTCCCCTCGCTCAACGATTTCTCGATGACATGGTACTTTCTCTATGTATTTGGTTCCTTATGGGTCCGTGGTCCCTTCGAGTTTGCCACTCGCACCTGAGTTTTACAAAGAAACTATGATACTCTTGGGCAAACCAGTACCGCACTCCAGATCCATGAGTAGTTCTGAACCATACAACCTCTTTAATAGCCTCTGAAGTCGCTACATATTCGCTTCCATGGTAGAGTCCGCAATGCATTGCTGCTTTGCACTCGCTTGGGGATACTGGCTCCACCTCCTAAGGTAAACACATAGCCTAAGGTAGACTTTTTTCTCATCACGATCGCCTATGAAATCCGAGTCGAATAACCCAAAGGCATTAGACTATCTCGCATGGTAAACTAGCCTATAATCTCGAGTCCTTTTCGTGTACTCGAGTATATGCTTATCGCAGTCAATGAGCTTGTCCAGGTTAGACCGATATCTAGCTACTATGCTCACCGCATAGAGATATCGGCCTCGTGCATAGCATTGCATACATGAGACTTCCTATGGCGGAAGCGTAAGGAACTTGTCTCATTTCTCTATCTCCTTTGCTTTCAGGCGATCGCTCCTTAGATAAAGGGAACGCCATGCCCGAAAGGTAGCAATCCTTTCTTGGGCTCGGTGCGTACTAAAACGAGTAATCACAATGTCGATGTAAGGCGCGAGATAAGCTCAATATTTTCTCTCTTGCGATCTCGGTGAAACCTTGATCCCAAGAATGTACGCTGCATCTCCTAAGTCTTTCATTTGAAACCGATCGGATAACCAACTCTTTACGCCCGATAACAACTTCACATTGTTACCAACTAGAAGAATGTCATCTACGTAAAGTGCAAGAAATACCACATCACCGCTGACATCTAAACGATACACACAACTCGCTTAGGCAATTGGGTAAACTTAGATTTTACCACCGTCAAAGCGTAAGTTCCATGATCGGAGGCTCGCTTAAGTCCATAAATGGACTTAAGCTTCCACACTAGATGCTCTTCACTTTCACCACATAACCTTCGTGTTGCCGCATATAGATGTCTCTACCTTCCTCAAGGTAACCGTTTAGAAAGCGATTTTCACATCCATTTGCCAAACCTCAAGGTTCAAGTGGTCTATGGCGGAAGAATTCGATGGACTTGAGCATTGCTACAAAGAAAAGGTTTCATCGAAATCGATGCCCTCAATCCGAGTATACCTTTCGCCACAAGCCCGGCTTTAAAAGTCAAACCTCCATCTCGAATCTCTTCCTCAGATACCCACTTACTACCTACGGCTTCCTCGCCATCCGGTAGAGTTGTCTTTCGTATACATCCATAGTCGTATGGACTCAATTTCTAAGTCCATAGCGTGTGCCATGATCTTGCATCAATGTCTTGTATCGTCATTGCACGCGTCCATGGGTCGATTATTGCCGCCGCTTCTCGACTAAACCAAGATTCACCCACGACAAAAATCGCCGGGTTGACAAACAACCCTCCCACTACTGACGAGGCACTACGGGCACAATGGCAACGGTGGGCAAGTAACTTATGGTTCTCTATCTTGCACAACTTAACTGGGTAGGTACCACATGCGGTCGGTATCTCTAGTGGAACTCGACCCACTTCAATTTCTTGAAGTATCTAGTGTCGATCCTCCCACTAGACTCGACATCTCGCACTTTGGTCTAATCGGTAGTGGAATACCATCATCTTCTAATTCTTGAAGAATAATTTCAACTTTGGATTTATGATTTTCATATAATCCTCTTCTAAGAATCGGGCATTAGTGCTAATAATGACCTTCCGATCCTTGGGACTATAGAATAAACCACCTTCGTCCCTCTAGGATAGCCAATAAATGACCTTTGCGTCGGATCTAGCCTCCAACTTGTCGCCTTCTTGTTCAAAGACATGTTTGGATCGCCCATATCCTTATGTGGCTTAAACTAGGCTTGTGCCCAAACCACAACTCGAAATGAGTCTTTTCGGTGACTTGGATGGTACTAGATTTAGCAAGTATGTCATTGTTTCTAAGGCATACCCCGAGCGAAATAGGCAATGTTGCATAACTCATCATTGATCTAACCATTTCCAAAAGAGTCATATTCTTCGCTCGACACACCATTTCTTTGTGGTGTGCCGGTGTAGTGAGTGGGAGGTAATCCCACACTTCACCAAATAGTCCATAAACTGTTATCGAGGTATTCGCCACCGCAATCGCATCATGACTTGATACTCTTACCAAGCTTCGCTCCACTTCCGCCTTAAACTCTTTGAATTTCTCAAAGCATTCGGACTTTGCGATTGAAGCGGTATACGTATCCGCACCTTGAGTAATCGTCAATGAAAGTGACAAAATACTGTATTCTCCACGAGCTTGTGTGGACATAGGTCCACATTGTGTCGAATGGACTAGCTCCAATACTTCTTTGGCTCAGAATGGACTAGCTCCAATACTTCTTTAGCTCTATAACCCTTCGCTTTGAAGGGTCTGGTCGACATCTTACCTTCTATCATGTGATTCACAAGCGGGAACGGAGTAACTGTGAGATCACCCAACGCTCCATTCTTAGCAGGTCTTTGGATCCTATTTAGATTGATGTGACCTAATCTAAGATGCCAGAGAAAAGTGGTGTCATCTTCGAAGAAAACTCTCTTTTAAGGTTTGAAGAAAATCTGACATAGTTATTGGTATTATGTTTGGCGTAAATAGTATAAGTTAATTATATAATGTGCCCACCGGATAACCGTCATTTCTTATGATAGGAACACCACTATCAAAAATAACAGAATATCCATGAATAAATAGTTTCAAAGCAGAAATAAGGTTCCATGAAAACTCCGGCATATATAAAACGTCTTTCAAAACTAAAGCTGTTGTTTCAAACATAAAGTAACATCTCCGATCGCAACGACCTCGACTTTCGCCGCGTTGCCCATGGAGATCATTATCTCGCCATCTCTCAACTCTCTTGTCCGCAGGAACCCATGCAAGGTGTAACAAACATGATCAGTCGCACCCGTGTCTACTACCCAAGAATGGATAGAACAAGTCGCTAAACATGTTTCCGTTACTAAAGAAAATGGCGCACTTGAGCCTTCGAGCATAGGGCACTTGGCCTTCCAATGCCCGCCTTGCCGCACTTGAAGCACCTACCCCTCCTTTCGCTTTTTGCCTCCTATGTGCATGTTCTGCTCCCATTACTCCCACTAGTTCCCTTGCCTCTACCACCTTTGGTGCCCCTTTACTTTTCCATTTTTCAACGGAAAATTTGGGCCCCTATATGTGCTAGCAAGAGCATGTGCTCCTTTACCCATAACTCCCGCCATGCCACGAGATCATTAAGCAACCGACTAAGTGTATACTCGCCTTGCTCATGATCGCATTCACATAAAAATTCTCAAAGACTTGAGCGGTGTATTGAGAATGATATCGACCTTAACCGCCGTCAATACCTCCTCATAACCCATCAAGACTATCCAAGAGATGAGTCATGGGAGACATATTCATGGACCGAACTTCCTTCTTCCATCTTACACGCCAAGATTTCTCTCATTGTGTGGAAGGATCGTCCGATCCGATTGCCCAAACTTACCTCGAGACTTGACCATATTTCGATCGCGTCTCACCATCGATCGATCTTTGCACTGCAAGCCTTTGGACATAGTAGTCATCATATAGCATTTGGCCATATTGTTTGACTTATGCCAAAGTTTGCTTGACTCGCTGCTCATTAGTCGATGCGTCGATCGGGCATCGGGTTTAGAGTAGTGAGAACAAACATGTTGTTCTTGATAAGAACATATTCCATGTTTCGGTTCCACTCGATAAAATTTGGACGGATAAGGGATTTTGTGCGAGCATATTGATAATCGGTAAGAGACATATCACGAAAAGACGGTGTAAACACATAAGCATACGATCGCACATAATTGTAACAATAATATTGCAACCTTTGATAAAACAATATTAATTGAAACCTCCAATCGCCCAAGTAATCCCACATGCAAGCCCGCGTTTGGACGTTTACATGAACCCTCGACCGGACTAAAATATACATTTTAGTCGTTTAATTTCAATCCATGTCAACTTATCCTTATGACAAATGAAATTAATGATTTGACCTTACTAGACCATATCACTATCACAAGAAGGGACTTCGTGGGAAGTTGTACTTGGGGTGATGTCTAAGCAATGGCCACAATTTTAACAACAGAAAATGAAATCTTAGAATTGGCATACTCACTCGGACCATGCCGCTTCCAACTCAAATTCTTTTGTTATCTCATTTTAAAAACTATCTCTAGAGAACTTATGAAAATCGCACATGTAAGCCACGCTTGTGGACGTTTACACATGAAACTCCCACTTCTCAATAGATTTAAAATGTTTTATTTAGAAATCTCATCTAACAAACTTATGACAAACAGTGCAAGCAAGCCACGCGTGTGGACGTTTACTCACAGTGCGTATCACTTTGTTTAGAGATCAAAAAGTGGAGGTCTTGACATTTTAATTTTTTTAAAATTAATATGTCGGGTTACTTGCTTAGTCTTTTTGTTCAAAAGGTTTGTCCATGTAGATCACGTAATCCTAGCATGCTTTTCTATAGAACTCAACATGTAAAACATGCTCGCAGAATTCTAAAATATGCTTGAAAACGCGATAAACCTAGCATGCCTACTATGCGCATCAAATCACGAAAACATATAACATGTTTTCTCGTAATTTAAACATACATAGCATGCTCTCAAGATAATTTAAACATCCACGACGGGTTATGAACGATAAAATAAAATAAAGCGTTCATCGCTGCCCCTTCGTGGATCACATGCTTTCCCGCCTAATCTATTACATAGAATTGCAAAGCATGAGATCTTCATAAACTAGAAAAAAACGGGCTTAGCGTGCAGGCACGGACCGATTCGTCAAAGCGGATTCGGGCCTAAAATTTGGATATGGGCTTAAAATTGGTCGGGGGCCCAAAACCGGGTTCGGGCTGGATTTGGTCGGGTCGCCCAAAATGATTGGGGCGCGCGCTAGGGCACGCCCATGCGCGCCCAAGACCGCCGCCGCCCAACCTCGCAGCGCTGCCCGCTAAGAAAATCGTGCGGGCTTGAGGTTTCGCGCGAATCTCGCGCCGAGGCCGTCGGCGCCGCCGAGGCCTCGCCGACGAGATCGAGGCGCCCACGTCGCCCGTGCACGGTGTGCCGCCCGCGTGCTGCCCACGATCGCGCGCGCGAGGGACGCAGGGGATCTCGTGCGACAAACGCGCGCCTACGCCCGCGCCGCAGCGTTGCGCGCTGCCGCCTCGAACGCTGCGTGTGCGCCGCGACCCACTCCGGCGTCGCCCGGCGTGCACGCTCAACACCGAGCGGTGCCGAGGTATCCGCGTGCAGCGCGCCCCGCGCCCGGTTTGCCGAGCCGTGCCGCCCCGCCGCCTGCGCGACTGCCGAGCGACCGCGTGGCCGAGGGGCATCTTTGTGGCGCCGAGCACGCCACGTGTGCCGTCGCCCGCATGCCTTCTCGCCGTGCGTTCGATTTCTCCGGCATGCAACCGATGGGTGTTAATCGTCTCGTTCTTCGTCTTTCGTCTTCGTTCTTCTTTTACGAGATAAGATTTACAGGAAAAATCTAATCGACCACGGATTTTCTCATGGAAAAACAAAATCGACAAAAATAAAGCGAGCCACGATGAGCATGATTCACAATTAATTAACCGCGCGTTATAATCAAGCGTGAATTAATCCAACGAGCGAATCACGATCGTGCTCGATACCAAGTGTAGGAAATCTTAATTTAACCTCTCCGAGGATCTATCTTGGATGTTTAATTCACCATACATGGATTATATCCCTAGCATGCACCTATATTATTAATTGCAACACGTGGGGTTTTCTCGTGTTTACCTGCGAATCTGTCGGGGTAGAACAGATAGAGACTCGTGCTTTGATCTTACGGGTGTATCCGGTTGCCCAATCTCCAATATCGAGTGAGGATAATCTATGGAGAATGCTACAGAAAATCACCCTCTTTCTCTCTATTATTTTCGAAAATTCCTCACCAAAACACTATGGAAATTTTCGAGACTTATGATTAAGGATTAACCTAGATTTTCTCTCTTAACTTATATTTATAATGCACTACCAAATCCTATCAGGAAAGGATATATGCATATCCCATAAATATAATAATATCCTATTAGGATAAAGAGAATCAAATCATTATCCATAGAGAGAGAGAGGGGCGCCGATTTCCACCTAGCTACGGGCCTGGATGGGCCAGCCCAGGGATCAAATGCAAGGAATAAAGATGGGCCTCAAATAAATTAATTATCTTATGTTCAGCCCAGAACATAAATTAATTTATAAACATTCAATCATGCCACTAGAGAATAAATGCTGACTTACCCCTTTATTATCGAAGTTGAGTCGGGCTTGCACTTAGACATTACGAGTCCCCGTATTTAAGATATCGCACGTCCATTAATTATTTAGAGCATTCTGACTGCTTAAAATAACAAATATCTTTAATTCCTTAAGTAGTACCACTCAACCTTATTATTGTACTTGAGCTAACCCAACCTGCAGGGTTTAGTACAATAAACCTTTTGAGCTCCTTAAGGGGACGTCATCATCCTAAACGGATACGGTGACTCGATACAGATAACTAGCATGACATACAAGCACTACCACCACCCAAGATGCGGAGAATATTGGGTTAAATCATGTAACCCTCACCCATAACAAGTCAAAATGATGGTCAACAACTCATACTCACCTAATACCTTATCGAGGTTTAGATCATCGTAAGTCACCGAGATCTAGGTTCTTCACGACGGTCAGATAGAAGAACTCATCTCACTGTGATCCATCAATACGTCGAGACGTGCAAGATAGACAAGCAACCAAGTCAAGTCACTTCTTATCTATACCGCACTTATACCGACAACTCGTCCTCAAGTTGTCTCACCGTGATACTTTTATATCTCGTTAAGCTTGACCAATCATACGGACTTCGTGATCTTCTACACAATCGTATGATCTAACTTATATATGAGATAAGAGGACATAGATATATGCAATCAAGTAATCAATTCAGATAGGAGATTGTAATAGTGGTAACAGAAACATTGTATACAAGCTCAACCAAAGCGCCAAGATACAATCCAGCAGTTGATGATCCGTTTGATCAATTGAAGAGAGGCGAGTTTTCTCAAAATCGATTTGAGATCGGGATATCATCGTTAAAGATTAAGCAAGAAGATATACCGAAGACTACTTTTCGAACTCGATATGGTCACTATGAGTTTACCGTAATGCCCTTTGGTCTGACCAATGCTCCAACTGTGTTCATGGATCTAATGAACCGTGCTTTCCATGAATACCTCGATAAGTTTGTTTTGGTCTTTATTGATGACATTCTTGGGTATTCGAAGACAAAGAAAGAACACGAAACCCATTTGAGAACCATCTTGAATACGTTGAGAACCGAAAAGTTGTACGCCAAGTTCAGCAAGTGCGAGTTTTGGCTACAAGAAATGAACTTCCTTGGTCATATTGTCTCAGCAGAAGGAATTAAAGTTGATCCTGTGAAAGTGCAAGCTGTGCACGAATGGAAATCGTTCACAACACCGAATGAAATTCCAATAGAAACCAATGAGTGCGAGAAAAGTTTTCAAGAATTGAAGGATAGACTGACTGCAGCTCCAGTGTTAACGATACCATAGCCCGATAAAGAATATACCCTTTATACTGATGCCTCAAGAAATGGGCTAGGATTGTACTCATGCAGGAAGGTAAGTTAATTGCTTAGGCTTCCAGACAGCTAAGACCGCATGAGCTTAATTACCCTACCCATGACCTAGAACTAGCAGTTGTGGTCCATGCGTTGAAGATTTGGAGACATTATATGTATGGGTCAAAGTGTGAAATCTTTACCGACCACAAGAGCCCGAAATATTTCTTTGAGTGAAGGATCTTAAAATGCGTCAGAGAAGATGGCTAGAGCTAGTTAAAGATTATGATTGCAAAATCAAGTATCACCCGGGAAAGGCAAACGTAGTCGCCGATGCGTTAAGTAGGAAGAGCTAGACTCAACTAGCATCTGTTCTTACCCAGAATGAAGAGCTAGTTAAGTAGTTCGAGAAGATGAAACTAAAAGTGGTGTTACCACCTGAGACCGTGAAAGTATCATCGCAACCCTTGTTCTCGAACCTGACCTGAGAAATCAAATTGTTCAAGCCTAACGCCAAGATGAACAATTAGAAAAGTTAAGGATGAAGGTGAGAACCAAAGGATCAACAGAGTACCACGAAGCAAAAGATAATGCCCTAATGCTTGGGAATAGGATATGTGTACCCAATGATATGAAATTGAAGGAATAGATTCTGAATGAGGCGCACAACACACCTTATACCGCACACCCAGGAAGCACAAAAATGTACCAAGATTTGAAACAAAAGTTCGTGTGGGTAGGTATGAAAAAGAGATATCGTCGTTTGTCAAGAAGTGTTGGCGTGTCAACAAGTCAAAGCGCTACACCATAGACCACATGGAAAACTGCAACCTCTCGATATTCCTGAGTGGAAATGGGATAATGTAACCATGGATTTCGTCACCAGATTACCCAAGTCGAAACGTGGAAATACGACTATTTTGGTAATTATCGACCGATTAACCAAGAGCGCTCATTTTATTCCAATTCCTGTGACGTATGGAGCCGATAAGCTAGCTCAAATTTATGTGCGTGAGATCGTACGAATACATGGAGTCCCCGTTTCGATCACCTCAGATAGAGATTCTAAGTTCACCTCGAGATTTTGGACAAGTTTCCAAAAGGAAATGAGCACCCAGCTGAATTTTAGTACAGCCTTTTGATCGAGCTAAAAACACACTCAAATTTACTCGCAATCGTACGAGGTAATCGTAGCGTGATAAGTTAACCCAAGTCGTCTCTCAAGGAAAACTTAACAGGGCTTATTGTTCGTGTCGCACACAGAAAGCAATTAAATCCTAAACACTCTAATGCCAGCGGGGTTTGAAACATACGGAATTGAAATACGAGAAATAAGCAGCGATCCTAGGCTGGGGTTGTCGATCCCGAGCTATACTAATAAAGCAATAAATCTAAACTAGGGGTTGTCAATCCCTAGTTGAACTCTGGCGATAAATTAAGCGATAAACAAAAGCATATGCAATTCTATTATTCATAGGGTTTGTCAATCCCTAATCTAAATCTAATTGCACATAAACTACAACTATCAATCATCCAACAAGAACAGAATTAAACTAAAGCAGAAATCATTAACAATGTAAATCAACGGAAAATGGAAATCGATCCATCGTCACTATGAATTGAATCCAACAAAACCATCATACAAGAATACTTTGAAAATTAATCCGAAGAACAAATGAATCCAAAGCATAAACCGATAAATTAATCATTCAAAGATCAAACTAAAACATGAATTAAAACTAGAATTATCACTCTATCCGTCGTCAAGAGAAGCTCTGAAGAAAATGGTGAAGAAGCCGCGGCTGCGTGAAGAGAAACCAAAATTGAGAGCTGACAAACTTTGACCTAAGCGCATATATATATTAAATAAAGGTGAGTGTCGGTTAAAGTTGAGCGCAGGCTGAGAATGCATTCTGTATTGAATATGAACGCTGGCTGGGACTGAGCTTGCGAGGGGAATTGGCCGAATGCGCGCTTGGATGGAGATGGCGCTGAAGACAGATGAAAATGGAGTGAACTGGCGTTCAAAATTGTGAACGGGCGTTCAGTTTGGAGGCTGACAGCAGGTGAACCGGCGTTCGCTGGGCGAGCATTTGCGCGAGCGCGCGCGACGCACGGGCGTGCGCGCGCGCGACACTGCTTTGCGCAGTGTTTTTGTTTTGGCACGTTCTCCTTCGTCTGAACTCCGATTTGCACCCGGTTTTCGCCTACGGACTCCTATCACAATGTACTTTGCTTCTTATGAAGGACAAAATCCTTGATTCCTTCTCCAAAAGTCATGAGAATCATTGAAAGTGTTCAGCGCCGGCGCGCGACTTGGGCGAGCGGAGTGCACGTGCGCGACTTTGAAGAAATGGTCCGTTCTCCCTCGTCCGAACTCCGATTTTCGATTCGCTTTTGCCTATGAACTCCTCTCGAGGCGCTCTTTAATTATATCTGATCCTTGGCAGATCCAATTCATCCTATTTTCTACCGTTTTCCTACAAAACATCGAAACGAACGAAGTAAGTCCAAATCAATAAACATTAATCAAACCAACGACATAAATAGGACAAACCATAGAAAATGACATGTAAAACAATACCAAGAATCATCAAAAATCATACCAAACAACTCCCCACACTTATCTATTTGCTTGTCCTCAGCAAAGTCTATACTAATAAGAGTCGAAAGATAACTCGTGCAACTTAACCCGTATTCTAATCAATCAAACCTTATTGCATTTCCACACTTGGTGTTTACGAATTCAAAGATAATGCGAAATAAATCAAGAACGGGTTGACTTCAATAAATAAAAGGTAATCTACTGCTCGGACCCAACTCTCCGTTAGGTGAACTAACTAATGTGGTCACCTTTAGCAACAAGTTTCTTTTATAAAGCACAAAGAGTGTTTTAACAGATTACGGAACAATATTCGAAGGTGAACTCTCGATGAACTCGAGTCTCCTAACGTGGTTTCCATGTCCATTTCTCAATTTACGAGAAAGAGGACATAATCCCATCCTCCATTTCAACAATCTCAACAAAATCTTGGAGCTTTCATTCTCCTCATTTTCTTCTTATTTTCACATTTTTTATTTATTTATAAAAGAAACAAGTATATAGGCAACCACAATGTTAACACTACCCTAACATTAGCTGGACAAATCACATCAATTTCCCCTATTCAATTTCTATCAATCACGGTCTAAATCGATTCAAATTATACTCAAATCATATATCACCAAAAGTTTGAAAATTCAAAATCGGTATGACCAATACCACGTAGTTCAATTGCACAAATCAAGATCCTAACTTACTCGTGATAGACAAAGCTTACGTCCAAACAATCAAAATAAGCACAAGGGCACGTCATTAAGCAACAAAACAATACATCACGATACAAAACCGAGTAAACATCCCATTATTTTAAATCGAGCATCGTCCCCGGTGCTCAAAACATTAAAAGCTCAAAATAATCATAGAGGATGATACTTCGATAATCGACGAATGTGCGATGTAGAGTTGGAGCATCACGGCTTTATCTCGTCGGCGATGCCTTTCCGGATCCGAGCAAAACAAACTCAACAACAACGAGATAGATCAACAAGAACTACAAAACAAGACAAAGAAAGAAAGAAAGAAAGCAAATAAAATCCGTGGGTCAACTCCCACGCGATTACTCGCTTAACGTCGTGAGCACGACGTGTTCCGTCAACAACGGACTATCCATAGTCCTTCACCTGCAGGAATACCATCTCGGCCAGAACATCAGTAGCAACCTTATAAGAATAGAGGATAGTAAAGAAAGCAAGTAATACATCAATTAAGCTCAAATCAAACATCCTATTTTCCAAAGTAAAATAATTAACTTCAACTCCTACTGAGACAATACTTTGGTAAATTAAGATGTCGACAAATTATAGAAACTACCTCAACCTTTGTTATCATTGTGTCCTCCTCTCGGGATCCGTACTCCAATTGTGGAGGCGGTCTGATCGCCTTCAGTGGGCTTTGGCATGTCATCAATTTCGAGTGCCCACTCTTGCTTCATCCCTCTTCATCCTCCTTCACGTGTTTGGATAACTCTTTCACCTCCGAGTGAGTGTTGGAATGATATCGATCGGATTTTCCCACTCTTCCTTGTTATCCGCTCGTAAAAACGCCATCGGGCTCGATTATGCTTCATCCACACGTGCCCACTGTTCTCACTTTCCACCTCATCCGGCTGCAGCTGCTCTTGTGTCTCTCCCACCCCATCTTCAACAATTGGATCACTTCAAGAGTAGTGACCATCCGAGCTTGATCGGGTTTGTGCGGGAAAGGTGTGATTTCGATCACCAACCTCGTTTCGCCCACTGATCTGCAGCAGACTCATCCGATGTCTCTTCCACCCAATTTTCAACTATTGGATCACTTTCAGAACAAAGGACCGATCGATCTGATCGAATTGGTTTGAAGTTCCTCCTTCATGCAATGACTTATCAGCGTGCTCGACATATCCTATTTTTGCGTCTCCAAACGCAAAGTCGAGGCATTTGAGATCCAAACCTTGGACTAAAACATCCGTTTTTGAATGGATGACTTCTCTTTTGAGTTAACTCATCCACCCAAGCCGTCATCCGAGGTGGAGGTGGGCTCTGGGTATAAGTAATGAGGTGGAGGTGGTTGTTGTGGGTACTCATCTTGAGGTGGAGGTGTGGTTGCTCCCAAGAGTGGGCATTGTAGGATTGATCCTCATAGTCTGCGGAGGCGGTTGATCCCAGGGATTGGAGGCTCGATCCTCAAAACGGTGGATTCAATATTCCGGTCGGGGTTGTGGAGGCAGGCTGCTGCTTGTGGATCCCAATATCCCAAATCGGGTGGTGAGGTTGTTGTTGTCTTTGTGGATCAAAGAAGGATCATATGCTTGTGGCTCATGCTTTGACGGACATCCTCGAAAAGTGAATTGGGCCCTTCTTCGAAGAAGAATTTGCCCAATCGACGAACTTTCTCCCCAGCCGGGTTGACCATAATCGCATTGTTGATAACCCCGCATTAGCGATACCAACAACAAAAACAAAATTACACGCACTGGGGAGAAAATAACCAAGCAGAAAGAAAAGAAACACGTAAAACAAACAACACAAACAATACGCCTAAAGTTTTCCCCGAAGCGCCAAAATTGATCGAGCTAAAACACACTCAAATTTACTCGCAATCGCACGAGGTAATCGTGGCGTGATAAGTTAACCCAGTCGTCTCTCAATGAAAACTTAACAGGATTCTTGCTCGTGTCGCACCACGTAAAGCAATTAAATCCTAAACACTCTAATGCCAACAGGGTTTGAAACATACGGAAATTGATATACGAGAAATAAACAAGCGATCCTAGGCTGGGGTTGTCAATCCCAAGCTATACTAATAAAGCGATAAATCTAAACTAGGGTTGTCAATCCCTAGTTGAACTCTAAAGCGATAAATTAAAGCGATAAACAAAAGCATATGCAATTCTATTATTCATAGAGTTTGTCAATCCCTAATCTAAATCTAATTGCACATAAACTACAACTATCAATTATCCAACAAGAACAGGAATTAAACTAAAGCAGGAAATCATTAAGCAATGTAAATCAACGGAAAATGGAAATCCAATCCACTGTCACTATGAATTGAATCCAACAAAACCATCATACAAGAATACTTTGAAAATTAATCCGAAAGAACAAATGAATCCAAAGCATAAACTGATAAATTAATCATTCAAAGATCAAACTAAAAACATGAATTAAAACTAGAATTATCTGTCTATCCGTCGTCGAAGAGAAGCTCCTGAAGAAAATGGTGAAGAAGCCGCGGCTGCGTGAAGAGAAACCAAAAATTGAGAGCTGACAAACTTTGACCTAAGCGCATATATATATTAAATAAAGGTGAGCGTCGGTTTAAGTTGAGCGCAGGCTGAGAATGCATTCTGTATTGAATATGAACGCCGGTGGGACCGAGCTTGCGAGGAATTGGTGCCGAGCGCTTGGATGGAGATGGCGTCAAGCAGATGAAAATGGAGTGAATGGCGTTCAAAATTGTGAACAGGCGCTCAGTTTGAGGCTGACAGCAGGTGAACCGGTGTTCACATGTGAACCGGCGTTCGTTGGGCGAGCATTTGCTTGCGAAGCGCGCTGCGCGGCGCGCGCGCGCGCGACACCGCTTGCTGCAGTGTTTTGTTTTAGCCCGCTCTCCTTCGCCTCGAACTCCGATTTGCACACGGTTTTCGCCACGGACTCCTATCACAACGTAATTTACTTCTTATGAAGGAAAAAATCCTTGATTCCTTCTCCAAAAGTCATGAGAATCATTGAAAGTGTTCAGCGCCGCGCGACTTGGGCGAGCGGAGCGCACGCGCGCGACTTTGAAGAAATGGTCCGTTCTCCTCGTCCGAACTCCGATTTTCGATTCTCTTTTGCCTATGAACTCCCTCGAGGTGCTCTTCAATTATATCTGATCCTTGGCAGATCCAATTCATCCCATTTTCTGCCGCTTTCCTACAAAACATCGAAGCGAAGCAGTAAGTCCGAATCAATAAACATTAATCAAACCAACGACATAAATAGGACAAACCATAGAAAATGACACGTAAAACAATACCAAGAATCATCACAAAATCATACCAAACACCTTTCATCCACGAGACCGATGGATGATAGAAAGAACCATTCGAGACACTAGAAGATATGATCGTAACCATCGCCTTAGATCGAGGAGAAAACTCGCCGAGATTCATCCGACCGCGTCTGAGATTTTAGAGAAGATTGGACTGTTGCGCATGTGTTACGCCGCACCAATTTTAGTAACGTTCATAACGTATTTCATGTATCTCAGTTATGGAAATACATCTATGACCCGAACCATATTATCAACCAAGAAGACATAGTTCCTGAGTCTGACCTAAGCTATGAAGAGAGGCAAGAACGTATTCTAGATCGAAAGAAGCAACAACTAAGGAATAAGTCGATTCATTTTGTTAAGATATTATGGAGACATCATGGCTTAGAATAAGCAACTTGGGAATTAGAAGAGAAGATGTGACGACCCGACTTCCCAAAGAAGTACGGATCATATGGATCGTCACTGGTATAGTAAGGCAGCGGATATAAACACAACTAATCAATGCAATTAACCATTTAACTACTCAATAATGCATAGACTAAAAGGGATAAACTGTTGATACCAACTCGAGTCACGAAGGACTCATCAAAAGGTTCAAGCTTCAACAATAACTTGATCGGGGCACAATTCGAGCGAGGTACAACCTCAAGTTCAATACGGTATGAAAGCAATCATAATCGTGCATCAAAATAATATCGAGTTAGGCGGCAATAAACGTGTGGACATGCATATGACGATGCATGCCAAAGGTTCTAGAAACCTTCTAATAAAGCATCAAAATAGTCGCTACTCGCACCACCTCGCACCCATCATCGATCCTTGCTCAACCCGCACATCAAAAACGAAATGTGGCTAAGTACAAAAGTACTCGGTGGACTCGTTCGAAAACATTTTCTTTTCAAAAGTTATTAATCGCCCACAATAGCGCATGAGGATTTTAGTTAAAAGACTCATGCCTATCAAACATTTTATCGTTTTCCAAAAGCGTTCGGCGAACTATTTCATTCACGTTGTTTCCATATCGATCATTCATTCATTCATTCACAAGACTATAGGTGGCCACCTACACATAGTCGCCGTGACCGATCGAGGTAGCTAACCTTAACACACGACCACACGTGTACACAATCCGAGTTAGTCCTTAACTAAGTCGGATCCGATCATACCCTTTTTCAACGTTGGTGGACCAACACATTAACATACCATATGGGGTATACCAATCTCGAGATAGGAAAACAACAAAACATAAACATTTGCGATCAATAACATTTCATGCGATAATATTTCATAAAGCTTTGTAAAACATGCTTTGAGATATGCATAACATTTTCGTTTAAGAAAGTCCACCGCTAATCCAAGCTAGTGGTTCTAAAAGAGGTGTGATGTTCTTCCTCGCCAACTACGCATGCGATCAAACCCTTCATAAGAAAATAGCATTTTTAGATTCTTTCTATCGATCGAAGGTTGTTTATAAACTACGACTTAAAGTTCCCAATTAGGGTTTCTTTATGATTTTATATGATTGTTTCAAGATAATTTCTATTATCTTACATTCCCAATTCTCAAGTCAGATCACTGGCTGCTCATAGGTGAACTTCAATTATGAATCACATATTCGAGTCAATCCTCGACTCTTAACCTTAGTCTTATTATAACGTTATTATGTTATAGGTTGTCGGTAATCAAATTATGATTGATAAATTAGGAAACTCTCGAGCCACTAACTAGACTTAGCAATTTTAGTTACGCCCTAGTAGGTTATGCTTGACGACTTGTCGACAGTGCCGATAATTAAAAGAGAGTATTGACTTATGATTCAAGTGAACACATGCTATCATGTAAGTAAGTACTTAAGAATAAATGAAGTGTTTCGGAATATTAACTCGACTTTTGAGGCATAAGGATCGACATCTTATGTTCGAATCTTTGCTTGCACATTACGACATTGTTTGTTTATCCTAACTCGCGGGGATTACCTATGTCGTATAATCGTTGTTAAATCATCGAGTTGTTTTAACGCTCAACTAATTTCGTATTGGGTTGTCGTTATTGAGTACTAACGTTGTAGCTCGGCTTTTGGTTTTCTAACTTAGAACTCTCGCTCGAGTATCCTTTTATGAAATAGAAAACCACAATTTGTGTCTAACTTCGATTCTCGTTAATTCCTTCTCAAGTTATCTAAATTGGTCGATTTCTTTTCGATTCTCGTGCGTATAGTATTATGTTGTTTACGTTTGGGGCTTTGGTTTGTCGGCACAATATAAACATAAACATTCAACCCCAAACAATACCATACACAACATGAACTACACTAAAGCATTAGAAAACCCTAATTTCTAACATAATACACAATCATTGTGTATGTGTGCATAAGTGTTCCATTCATTTACCATAATCACAACCATTCATTCTAAGCTTATAATTTCACTATCATAGCATCATTTAACATTAGAATTAAACTCATACTTAGCCATTTTGTTACGTTTTTTATAATTAGCAACAATTAGCATATGTATCCAATAAATTCCAATAAAATCATGTTATACTCCTATCATACTATATGATTTAATTATCAACTCAATATCATCATATAAAATTTTAAACCATAGGTTAAAATTTCTTAAAGTTTTCAGTAATTCCAAATTCAATAGTTTTGGTGTTCAATAAATTTCACAAAATTTATATCATGCTTATACCATATACTAGACATGAAATATCACTTCATATCATGCATTAAAAATTTAAACCCATGCCTTCTACCCTTAAAACCTTTCGGTAATTCCATATATATATATATATACATATTCAATAAATTCCAATCTTGCACAATTTGGTTATATATGTAATAACATGTAATATTAACATCAAACATTAACCAATATTCATAATATCACACATCCTATTATTTTCAACAACAAAAATCAAATAAATCACTATATACATATAATATAGCTCACGGTTCTTTTCTCAAAATAGAGAGGTGTTTGAATAAATTAAGGTTAATATATGATGTTCATATCATATCCTAAACACCATATCTCAACTATTTTCAACAAACAAAATCAAACACTACTTAATATATATATATATATATATATATATATCGGTCAAAATAAAATAAAATAGGAGATGTGTTTCAAAATCCCAAGATTTATATATGATGTTCACATCATATATTAAACACCATATCTCAACTATTTTCAAAAGAAAAATCAAATCATGGCTTAAATAAGCTCACGGTAATTATAAAAAAATTCCAAAACTATTCTGAAATTATGATATTTTTACTACATGCTTATAATACATTAAAAAGCAATAATATCAAATAATATTCACAAAATCATGCTTCATCATATATAAAAGAAATAAAGCATAAATTGAAAAAAAAAACATGCTCCAAAAATTATGAAATATTTACAGTAGCCTCGAGAACATTATTCTAAGCATTTTTGTTCATGGATTGAGAGCATTTGATGGCTCTAAAGTCACGAATAAAAATGAGGAGCAACTAGGGTTTTAAACCCAAAAAAATCAAACAAAATTCCACCCATTAGAATGGAAGAGGATGATGAATAATACCTTCCTATGGTCTTAGAAAGATTATTTGAGTGTGGGAGGGTTTGGAAGGAGGATTAAAGGCTCAAGGCTAGAAGAGTGTAGAGAATTTGAAAATTTGAGAAAAAGGGTTCTAAGTGAATGGGCTGCAATGGAATGTATCCCCACTGTATTGGCAGACCTAAGGGCTGTCATTGCCCATTTGGGGGTGGTCTTGGTGGTAGTTGGGAGGTGGATTGGTCAAATTACCCGTTTTGGCATGTTAATACCGACTCTTTAAGTTTTAACGCGCTTTCGATTGATTTCTCGGAACCTTAATGTTTTATTTTATTAAATAGCCTCCAAATGACTTATTTCAATGTTTATAAAATTTCATGAAGTTCGGACGTCGTCCGATAAGTCAATTCCGAGTTATCGCGGAAAAACGGCGTTCGGCGATTAAATTATGCTCATTCAAAAGTTCTATTGAACTCTTGTGATTTCATAATTAATTTGAGTCTTATAAATCATAATTTATTGATTTAGACCCTTGGTGCGAGTTTCGGATCGTTCGGATCAGATTAGGGTTTTCCCGGTATATTTTTCCCGACGTTCGGTTGTTCTTCAGAATTTCTTTCGTAAATTGATTCTTATAATTTCTAAATTCATAATAATATATTCCTTCATGAATTTTTATCATTAATAATCATGATTAGCACGGATCGAAATTGATCCGCTCGTAAATAGTGCTTTTAAGATCGACCGCAAGTATGCCGAAAATTCTCATTCTTCGCTTCTCACATGTTTTCGAGAGAATTCTAGAAATGAAACTTTTGTCAAGATTCATTCTCGATCTTTCATTCTATGTTCAGGCTTTTAGAAAACCCTAATCGGTAGGATTAGTCACTAGTTTTTATTTCTCTAGTTTTCGATCTCGAATCGATTCTAATTGTTTAGTTGGTTACCTTAAACATAATTAAGGTCTAAGAACCACAAATAAGTGATTTAAACATCACTAATAAAATTTTAAATTTTTCGGTTATTACATACCATCCAGTTAAAATAAATTTCGTCCCAAATTTGCTAACCTGGAATAGATCCGGGTATTTTCTTTCATAGGCGATTCCAGTTCCTGTGTTGCTTCTTCTTGTCCATGGTGTCGCCATAGAACTTTCACCAACGGTATCTCTTTGTTCCTTAGCTTTTGGATACGTCGGTCTAAAATTTTCGTAGGCAGTTCTACGTAACTCATATTGTCATCGAGGACAATATCGTCGTGATATCATGGCTTGGGTCATGTATGTACTTCCTTAGTTGTGAAACGTGGAACACATTGTGCATGTTTCCAAAACTTGGCGGCAATGCAAGTCTGTAAGCCGTTGGTCCTATTCTTTGCAAGATTTCATAGGGTCCTATGAAACGTGGTCGTAGTTTCCCTTTTATTCCAAATCTCACGATCCCTTTTGACGGAGAAATCTTCAAGAAGACTTTATCTCCCACGTCAAAATGCAGTTCTGTGTGACGTTTGTCGACATACGACTTTTGTCGGTCTTGAGCCTCCTTGATTCGTTGGCGGATCCGTCTCACAATCTCGATCATTTCGCCCGTAGTCGGTCCTAATACTCCATTTCTCCCACTTCATCCCAAAGAGAGGGTGATCAACATTTCTTTCCATAAAGAGCTTCGTACGGGGCCATTCCAATTGTTGCCTGGTAGCTGTTATTGTAGGCGAATTCCACAAGTGGCAACACTTGTTCCCAACTTTCTCCTCTATCGAGGACGCACGGTTCTCAACATGTCTTCCCGTTTGAATGGTCCTTCGGATCGTCCATCCGATGCGTGGGTGGAACGCGCATCTTGAAATGTAGTCGAGTTCCCAATTCCTTTTGTAAACTCATCCAGAATCTGGATGTAAATTTCGAATCCGTATCAGACGTAATAGTCTTCGGAACTCCATGTAGACCTATGACCTCTCGGACGTAAAACTTTGCTAGTCTGTCTGATCCATATGTTATCGGAATGGGTAGAAAATCCGCGCTCTTGGTCAAACGATCGATGATGACCCAAATAGTTGTATTTCCTCTTTGTGATTTGGGTAGCCCGGTAACAAAGTCCATGGCTATATCATCCCATTTCCATTCCGGTATGTCTAGCGGTTGTAAGGTTGTAATATCCCGAATAATTAAATGCCTAATTACGATATTAAATTAGTAAATTGTGGTTTCACTAAATAATGAATTAGTAATTTATCGAATAATGATTTCGATTAATTACGAGATAATGAATTCCTATTTTATATTCACTAAGAATTGTGAATTAAGGAATATATATTTATAAAGTGTTTCGGCAGTATAATTTTAACGTCGATTGAGTATCGATAGTTGAAATTTCGTAAAATTTTCTAAGCATCGAAGCTTAGAGTTAAATTCCATTATTAATGGAATAATTTAATAAAGTGATTACGACTTTATTACGACCATTTTGAGATGAGTCGATAATTAACGTTTTGAGACGTTTCAAACGTTAACGCTTAAAGATGAATAGAAAATGAGTTTAATGATCAAGGAACTATAGTATTTAAATTCCTATGATTATTATATGTAATTAGAGTATTATTTAGCATTAAAACAATGCTAGAACATTAAGGATTAATTATTGAAAAATTAGAATTTTTGAAAACCCTAATTAGAAAATTAGGGTTTTCTCATGAAATGATACCAATAATTTTTCCTATGATATAATTTATCATCTAAGATATATATTATGATATATAACTACTTATAGCATGAAAATCAAATTTTGGCCCTATTAATTTGGAATCGCTGACCAAACATTTGAGAACCATGATTTACGTGAGTTCTTGCATTGTTATGCTTTGTTAGGAATTTAAGCATGCAAGTGGGATATTTATGCACATAAATCAAGTAAAATAAAGACAATCAAGTGGATGTGTGTGAGGGCATAAGGGCGTGTAATATGAATGAATTGGAGGTAGGAAGATTTCTTTCAACTAATGTGATGATGTATTCTTACATTTGGGGATGAGTGTAGATATTTATATCATGAATTAGGACAAGAATTAAACTTCCTTCCCTTGTGCAAAGTGAGATAGCCGACGGCTCATACATCACAAGAGCAAATGAATTCATTTTGTTTTGTTCAAGACAATGTGTAGAGATTAAATATCAAGGAATAAAAAAAATAAAATACAACTCATCCTTGGTTAAATCAATGAAGTGGCCGACGTCTATTTTGTATCAAGGAGTAGGATTTGATTCCATTCAATTAATTCTTGTAAGGAGCAATTATTAAAGGAACAAGTGATGACATATTAAAGTGTAGTGAGTCATCATTAATAAAGGCTTGCCAAATTTAATTAGCATGACATTATTGACTATAAGTGATGAGTCACAAAAAAAATTAAAAAGCTCCTTCCTTATGATGTAGAAAGCCGACGGCTCTTAAGATATCAAAAGTGATTTATTTTCTTTGTTTTGTTCAAAGTGGTGTAAGATGATGTAATAAGGCCATGAGTGAATCATGGAAATAAAAGGCTTGCATTGTTTGAGAGCATGACCGTGTTATATGGGAAGGAATTTATTATATAAATTGTTTTTTTTACTTAAGTAATAACTACATCAAACAAAACACCATTTCCTTTTTACAAATTGTTACTACCGTGAGTTATAAGAGTGGTAGGAAGGAATTAAGTATTTTAATTATTTTATTCCTTTTGATTGTACAAAAGTAATAGATAGTGGAAACATTTCATTACCTCATTTCAAACACCTCATTGTCGAGAGCAAAGTGAGAAGGAAAGCCTTGAGTGTTCTTGCTTTTCAATCACCAAAACCTCGTACTAAAGCCTTGCACATTAAATCGACATCGTTAAAAGGTTAGAAATCGAACAAGCTTCAATTATACACTAGAATTTTAATTATCCAACGTTTGATTCTAATGTTGGAGCATATGTTCTTATGAAAGAATTTATGCTAACATGTTATTGTTCTTTAAATATGCTTGGTATGTAATTATAAGCATATATATTGGATTAAATCAAAGGCCCAAGCATGTTATGAAGTTTATAAGTGTTGATCGAAAATTATTAAGTTCATATGTTGATGGATTAGAGATCTATGATGATAGTTAAGCTCTTTGTGATTATTTGGAAAATTTTGGAGATCATATGTTATATATATATAAACTACGAAAATGTTGTGGAAATAAAATATTGGTGTATAATTATTGTTTAAGTATAAAGAAGAAGAAAATGAAAAAACTTTTGAGGAAGTTAGGAAGAGTACCGTGAGCTTCATGAAGTTGAATTGTAATGTATACTTGTGCTATACTAAATGTAGAAGCATATTTTGGATCTATAGTAAATTTGAGGCTTGTGATTAATTCATTAGATTTTTTATGATTTGTTTATATTGTTGGAGAATTTTGAAAGATACTAGAGTTGGGATATTGATTAATAGGTTGTAATTGTTGGATATTATGACATATAAGTAATGTGGATTGATAATTATGGGTTGTATGATTTAATAAGAATTTTAGAAAAATTTTGCTATAGAAAGAGCAATTGGCCGAGAGCTATAAGGATAGTGGTGTTCAAATTTTCCTATAGTTAATGATAATACATATTAGTGATAATATGATAATATAGTACACTATATGAATTTAGAAGAATTTTGAAAGAAGATTGAGAATCAAAAGCTTAAGGTCGTGAGTTTGAATAAATGTATTAAGGATTTTAATTCCTTAATATCAAGGAAAATAATACATTATATGTCTAGAAATTATTTTAGACATATTAAGAATTTATAAAATTTTATAAACATAGAATACTATGTTTATGTTGAAGCGTTATATTAAATAACGTTAGAAATGAAAAATAATGTTTAATGAATAAGTTAATTAATATTTAAGAAAAATATTAATGGAGTTTATCGATTTGCGTGAAAATCGAGAATTAGGGCTTTATGAAAAGAAATCGATTGAAAATCGATTTCATTGAAATTAGATATTAAAATATAAGTTATTAATGAGTTTATAAAGAAAAGTCAAAATTGCGACTTTTGAAATTAACGTATGAAATATGTTCGATAAATACGCTAACGTGTAAAAGCGTATTAATTGTATAAGAAAATCTAGTTGGTGAGAAAAGATTTCATAATTGAAATCTTTATATCGAAAAACGTGAGAATCGTTGAACGTTTAACCTAAAGGTTAAAATGAAATAGTTGAACATATCTCGTCTCACCAAGAACGAGAAATGTTTAGTTAAGATACGTGATTGACGACGTATTGAATTCGTTAAGAAATTCAAATTATATTAGTATAAGTTATCAAAGTTTATTTTAAACTTTGAAAATCTCAAAAACGGGCGTACTAAGATCGTTTTACGTAAAGGTGAGGCGGATGCGATCGTTGGCGTAAAGGAAAAGCAATTAAGAAAGCTTACGTGCAGGTGGGCTTTTCTTATCCTCGAGGATAAAATGCTCTATTTATGATGCTTTCTTGAAATGAAAAGTAATTATTTATGATGCTCTCTTTTGAGAAATGATTATGAAATGATGATGAAATTACCCACCCAAAATGTTTATGTTTTATGTATGTATCATATACATGAATGAATGAATGATGAATGTGTTGGGTCGCTCGACTTATGAATAAAATCGATATCGGATCCTATGCCGGAAGGTTTATACAGCTAGGATTAATGTACACCTAATGGTGATTTGTGTCTTTGTAAGGACAATTCACGGCGGTCTCGTGACGTAGAGGAGGCCTCCTTCTACGGCGAATGATAATGTTATGATGAAATGAAAGGGATATGGATCATACATACAAGGAAAATGCCCGCCGCATTTAATGTTTATGAAAATGATGAAAATGTTTAGTAAGCACAATGTCTTTCAAATAAAACCCTTGTGTCTTACCATGATGGGCAAGATGTAATTTAAAGATGATAAAATGTTTTTGGCATGAGTCCACTGAGTGCATTCTTGTACTCAGCCCATCATATTTGTTTTTAAATGTGTAGATTGAGCTGGTGATGCGATGGAGCAGTGTTGAGCAATAGGAATGTTGTCGCTGAAAAGTTTATACCTTGATAGTACATCGTCATATGTACATATCACATGTTTTCCGCTGCAAAAACATAAGTTATGTAGTAAAGTCCAAAAACATACTTGATTTATGTATCACAGTTTATTGATAAATAGTCTTTATGTTTATTCTTTTCTGTTTAGAGTAATAATCCCTGCTAAATCGAACTTAGGATTTAGGGGCTGTTACAGAGTGGTATCAGAGCGGTTCGCTCTTTGAACCCAAATTTTCCTTTGAGGTTAAGTCTAGATTGAGTCACTAGACTTCTAAAGGTCAGCTGACAATGCTCAATACTCCATCACATCAAGCTCAACCGAAATGAGGTAAATGATTCCTTTTCAAATTTTTGAAATGAAAAGTTGAAAGAGAAAAAGAATCGAGATGATTTTTTTCAAAAGGAATGAAAGATATGAAAGATGAATGTTGAGAATGGAAGTTATGTAAAGTGATCAAAGTTAAGAATGAATGCTTATGATTGATAATGGGCAAAGTGTGCAAAGAGTGAAATGTTGAATTTGCAAAATTCAAGCAATACATGCATTTAATAAGTATGTTATGAAATTGAACAAAATTTTCAAGTTTTCATAACCAAATTCGTTCAAATTTCAAGATTTTGTATAATGAATGAATATGCTTGAAATGAACGTGAATGGCCAAAGTTGGAATGATGAATTCTTCGAAATTCAAAGAAATGTGCATGTATAAATGAACTATGTTTCATTATTTGAAACTTTAGTTTCAAATCTCGAGATTGATTATGACAAATGATATGTCATCTCAAGAAGAACATAGACGATATAAGAAACATGATCACGTATTGCAAAAGAACATAGAAGTACGAACTTCATTCCCTTACAAGAACAAAAGAACGACTTCGACTTCGGCATGTGCGACTCGAATACGACTTCGGCATGTGCGACTCGACACGACTTGGCATGTGCGACTCGATTACGACTTGGCATGTGCGACTCGATTAAGACTTCGGCATGTGCGACTCGACCGACCCGGCATGTGCAACTCGACTCGACCTCGGCATGTGCGCGACCGACTCGACCTCGGCATGTGCAACTCGACTTCGACCTCGGCATATGCGACCTCGACTCGACATCGGCATGTGCGACTTGACCTCGGTATGTGCGACCTCAACTCGACCTCGGCATGTGTGACTTTGACTTGACCTCGGCATGTGCGACCTCGACTCGACCTCGGCATATGCGACCTCGACTTCCACCTCGGCATGTGCGATCTCGACTTCCACTGCATGTGCGATCGTCGACTTTGACTTTGGAAATATATAACATCAATTTTGGCATCGTCGACCTTGGTAGCCTGTACTACCTCAAGATCGGCAACGGCATGCACGACCGTGTCGGCATCGCCAAGCGATCTCGGCGCGGCGTGCGAATTTTCCTGCACTGCGCAGTGATTTTATCTTGACCCGTTCTCCTTCATGTGAACTCCCATTTACGAGTGGTTTTCGCCTCGTGCCCCTAATGCACTGTACTTTATTTCTTATGAAGGACCAAATCCTCGATTCCTACTCCAGAATTTACGAGAATCAGTTGAAATTAGTTCTATGATTTGTATAGAGTAAGAACGTTATAGTATGATAAGAATCTTAGAATGTTACTAAGAAAGTAAGATTTCCAGTAAAACAAGTAGAGCCATGACGTACATGAAAACCTTTGTTGATGACCTATTACGAGTATATAAGGTTTCAAATTCTATTCATTACTCAATTTCTGTCATTGAGTTTAACTCTATGACCTAGTTCAAATTGAGAAATCATTTGAGTTTCTCACTTTTTCTGAAGGAAATTTACAACCTGAAACCTTATAAAATGTCTTTTGAAACCAAGCCTTGTGATCGAGAAAATAATTGTGGACGGTCCGCCAGCCCATATGACCAAAGAAATCTCGATGAGTCGTCATTCGGTCTTGCACCCTAGATCCCAATTATTCAGTCAAAGAGGATATTGATTCAATCGTTAAAACATGATTATTACGAATTGTTAGACAATACCTATTGTAAGTAGTCGTGATAAATTCTCCTCGATTCTTGAAACCATCAAATATGATGAATGTTGACTTACCTTGTCACCTAAGTGCTAATCAAGAAAGCGATAAACATCGAGGCATGATATAGGTTGACTTATTTTGGTCACCTAAAAGTTTCAGACCAGTAAAGTGATAGACATCAAGAAATTGTAATGTAAAGAAAATCTCGATGAGGCGAGATATTTTCCTATGATACACATGGATGTGATAACCCTTGATGGGTTTTACAAAGATTGATAATGGTGAAGTTATACCTTCATACGATCAAGTATGATGATGGAAGTTATGAATAAGATATCGATCTTTAGCATTAAATGCAAGAGTAAAAGTAAATAAAAGTATATGATATCCGTGGGAGAGATTACAACTTATCTTTAAGATAGTTGTTTGTCCCAAAAACCTCGTTAGTAGGTTGGACATGTTTAAAAGAATGAAGATACATGTAAGATATTCTTTTCAAAGAATATGTATATAAAGAAATGATAGCATCTTAGAAAATAGATCTCTCGCCTTATACCTCAATCAATGAGATTATGCTTGAGCATAATCGATTCCAAGTAAGTGAGACTTGGTTAATCGAATGATAATGAAATTGAGGAATCATAATCCTTGAGATTGTGTGAACGACTAGGATAGCCCTAGTATGTAAATCAAGTATGGAGAAAATATCTCCAAAGCCAAGACATGTTGGAATTTAAGTTATGGTGTACGAATGTACTACCTTCCCAAGCTATATGTCAATAATGACGGTTCTAATCCGAATGTGAGAACCGAAGTATAATGAAAGTAATATTACTTTCAGATACCATGTTCAAGAAAAGGGACAAAAGTCAAAATAACCGAAGAAACTATGAGCTATACAATTATAAGATAGCCCACGACATGATATAAGCTTCAGAGACATATGACTTTGATAAATAAAAGATTTCTCTGGAAAAGAGTTTAAAGTAAGGATATATGAGAAATATATTCCTAAGATCGATAAAGTGAAAAAGAGAATTGAATCATTCATGCTGGATTAGGAATGAATGATAGTGATAGAGACATGACGATCTCTACGATAAGATTTAATTATCTAAATATTAATATCAAAGGATAGGTTGATGTAGACCTAACCACGAATGCTATTGGTAAAAGCATAATGCATCGATACCCGAGAAGCATAGGGTGAATAAGGCAATGAAAGCCATAGCAAGGGAACATAATGTCCCAATGGAAAGGACAATGACATATGAAATAGATGTTTACTTGAATAGAGCGGAACACCGTAGACCAAAGCTTATACTTCACACCGAAACCGAAGCGAACAAAACCAAGAAGGCACGATGGGTATGAAAGATTTCTCGGAATACCTATAATATTTTCTTTACCTATAATAGTTTGTTCGATATAGGTGCTTCATATTCTAACATCGCACAAGTATGTGCAGAAACGATAGAACCCAATTCGGGATAAACGAATCAGGAAATGAAGATCTCTTCACCTATTTGAGAAATATGGCCGTCGCAGGTGTTGCTCAAACTTAGAATTGAACCTAGGATCGCCTAAGGTTCTATCCAATGATTTGGATCATGATATCTATGTGGAACGTAGATATAATTCCAGAAACAAGAAGTTTCGGAGATGGCTGTCATTCACGTGATTAGTGACCTGGGCCTAGTCTCTTCGTTAGAGTTTTTACGCGACAGGATATTAGTATCCACTATTTGCTTATGCGAATAACTTTAGAGCGATATGCGACTCAAGGTGTAAAACGTAAAATGAGTGATAAGATAAGTGTCATGAGTCGTGACGTAAGTTGTCTACAAGTTAAATTTGTCTTAAAGTGTTTAATTCTTTAAGAGATCTTCCTTGTATAAAATTTCTCTATTTCTTTGATTTAAGTCGACTTATCTAGAAATATCATTTCTGAGATGGCGAGAAAAGGAGTAATGTCTGAGTAAGAAGATAACCACAAGGCTACAAGCTTAGAACTCACACAGCGTATCGACTCTTTTATTATAAACCGGGCAAGGATTTAGGGCGGTTTTGGAAGAATTTCGCACCTTTGGAAGGATGCTCGTAACTATGGAGTTAGATGAAGATGGTATCCAAAGGCTTATTAAATGGCTTGCCAACAGATCGGCAAAAGTTTGCAAAAAAGTGATCAAGAGAATATCTTCGCATGTAGAAAATTCCAAGACTTGGGCGAGACTTACGTGATTTGTCAACCGGCTCAAGCATACATATAATGCGTATGGGCTGCACCTACTAGCACTTGTCACGGTCCCCGGCAAGTTACCCAGTATGGTACAAAGGAATGGTTATACCCTGATGTTCCAAACGCCACCCCACGTCCTGTGCCGTCAATTATACCTGAAAGGGATGAGAATGGCCAAAGGACAGGATCTTACCGCCCTCGCGGATTAGGAGAATTACCGCTACCAAGTCAACCTTACTTTTGATAAAAGTAATACAAACCTCTAGTACGGAAGAAACAACAGGGAGCAATGTGACCCCTGACTCTGTGAAAGAGATGGACCGTCGGAGAGATAAGGAAACTACGTAGCCGGAGAAAGGTAAGTTTCCAAATGAGGAGTACGATTCCGATGAAGGCCACTACGAGACGAGAATCCCATGATGATATGAGACTTATATGTAGATAATGGTTCATGTTGAAAATCGTGTGGTTAGAAGATGTAAAATAAGCGTAGTTGGAGTATTTTGTGGATATGTTAAAATGGTGTCAAATTTTGAATGTAAAAGAACTAGTCGCCATGTAATCGATCGACGATAGACCGACCCTCGTAATTAATGTATGAAAAGTCCTCACTGAGGCATTTTGATGTAAAATATCATATGGTCTTTGTAAAATGGTATCCGATATACGAAAACGAATTGTTCCGAATGAGATATGGTTACTATGAGATAATAGTTAAGCCATTCGGACTAACAAATGCACCAGCCCTGAGCATGAACCTCAAAAATCGAGTGTTCCACACATACTTAGACAATTTTATCTTAACCTTTATGAATAACATTCCTATCCATACGAAGAATGAGAAAGAACATAAAGAACGTCGAAGGACTGCCGTACGAATTTTAAGAGCCGGGCAAATTTTGCCAAGTACAGTATTGTGAATTTCGGCTTAAAGGAAAAATATTCCTCAGGCACATAGTGTCTTTAGAAGAAATCAATGTAGATCTGGCAAAGGATAAAGCAATTAAGAATGAAAGTCGTCAATGACCTAAAATGAGATCAGGAATTTCTTAGATTAATTGACTACTATCAGAGAGCCATTGAGAACTCTCTAAAGTAGCAAGGCCAATAACATAGTTACCCTAAAAAAAAGGAATCAAATTTACATGGATTAATAAAAGTAAGGCTATGTATTAATATGAGAAAGATAATAGCTTACAATCACAATGACTTAGGCCACATGAATAGAATTTCTCAACTCATGACTTGAAATTGTAACAATGGTATAAGTACCAAGTCTTGGAGACATCACCCTATGCTAATAAGTTAAGAATCCTTCACAATTTACAAAGTTTGAAATTATTCTTGAACGAAGAAACTTGAAAATACAAGATAGAAAAGATGGCTCGAATCGGTAAAGATTACAATTGTGATATAAATTATCACCTACGGACGGTTAACGTAGAATCTAATGCCCTAAGTTATAAAATTCAGTCTAAATCATGGTATGTCCTTATAGAAAAGGAAAACTCATTGGAGAGTTTACTGAAAATGAGAATGTAAATAGTTGGGCAATCGTGACGGCGTAAGTTGTTTTCTCACTTTCAAGGTGACATCGACTAAAGAAAAGGATGATAGACAAAAGAGAAAGAATGAAAATGGGAATAGAATACGAATTAAGATAAGGAATGAAGAGCTCAAAGATTTTAAAGTTACCGGACAATATCATATTGTCTAAGGAAGGATTATATAAATATTTCTAACAATAATAAGCTTAGAAATGAAATCATGAATGAAGCTCATGACCTTTCTCATACCGCCCACCCAGGCAGCATTAAGATATATTATGAGTAACGAGAAAAGTTAGATAGTAAGGAATAAAATGAGATATAACCATATCGTCGAAGCGGTGTCTCGGTTATCAATAAGTGGAGGCATTGTATCAATGACCTTATAAGAGGCTATAATCTCTAGAGCTACGAATGAAAATGGAATGACATAGCAATGGATTGTATGACGGGTTTTGCCAAAGTCGTAAAGAAGTCGCACTACTATATGGGTAGTAGTGGATGGACTCACCAAATATGTTTGTCTCGCTATTCGGATGACTCGTAGATTCGATAAGTTAGCTTAGTCGTACATAAAAGAAATCATATATTTACAGAGGATACTCAAAACCTATCATTTCAGATAGAGACTCTAAGTTTACCCCTAGATTTTGAACTAACTCACCAAAAAGGAGTTAGACACAAGATTGAACCTTTACGTAGATGTCCACTCACAGATAAATGGACAGTCAAAAAGGACGACCCAAACGTTTAAGCATACGATAGAATATTAATGTTAAATCAAGGTACAAGTGGGAACGTATTGTACCACTTGTTAGGTTCACGTACGATCATAGCTGTCAAGCAATGATCAATATAGCTTTATGAGGTATTACGTGGAAAGAAGTATTGACCGCCACTTTATTGTAATAAAGTAGGTGAGAAAAAGTATAAGGTCCTGACGTCGTGAATAAAACTATTAAGATATCTGCCAAATAAGGCAAAGACTAAGAGAAGCTCAGGACAGACAAAAGTCTTACGCTGATACGCGTAGATCTGAACTGCATTTTTAAAAATGCAGAAATAAGTTTCTTAAGATTTCTCCATTGAGGGAAATTATAAAGTTCAGATACAAGAATTTAGAGATCACGTTTTATAAGACCTTACGAGATCCTAGTAATGATGAGCACGGTAGCTCATAGATTGGTACTTCCACCAAAATGTGGGAATGTACGTAATATTTTCTACGTGTCGAAGTTAAGGAAATACGAAAGTGACCCAAAACACGTGATCCGCCATAATGGCGTGATCTTTAACTCGATGAGTTGTGATGAAAATCTATGACTATTTTGATCGTGCGATTGATGATTAAAGAATCAAGTTTGGTTCAATAAAAGTCGATGGAGGAACCATGGACAAAAGAAATTCACGTGGAAAAATTTAAGATGTTATGATGCAAAATATCCCATACTTTTGAGGTATGCAAATTTCGGACGAAATTTCTTTTAAGGGGTAGAATGTAATATCCGAATAATTAAATGCTAATTACGATATTAAATTAAGTAAATTAGGGTTTCACCGAATAAATGAATTAGTAATTTATCGAATAATGATTTCGATTAATTACGAGATAATAATTCTATTTATATTCACTAAAATTGTGAATTAAGGAATATATATTTATAAAGTGTTTCAAAGATAATTTTAACGTCGATTGAGTATCGATAGTTGAAATTTCAGTAAAATTTTCTAAGCATCGAAGCTTAGAGTTAAATTCCATTATTAATGGAATAATTTAATAAAGTGATTACGACTTTATTACGACCATTTTGAGATAAGTCGATAATTAACGTTTGAGATGTTTCAAACGTTAACGTTTAAAGATGAATAGAAAAATGAGTTTAATGATCAAGGAATTATAGTATTTAAATTCCTATGATTATTATATGTAATTAGAGTATTATTTAACATTAAAACAATGCTAGAACATTAAGGATTAATTATTGAAAAATTTAGAATTTTTGAAACCCTAATTAGAAAATTAGGGTTTTCTCACATGAAATGATACCAATAATTTTTCCTATGATATAATTTATCATCTAAGATATATATTATGATATATAACTACTTATAGCATGAAAATCAAATTTTGGCCCTATTAATTTGGAATTGCGTGACCAAACATTTGAGAACCATGATTTCGTGAGTTCTTGCATTGTTATGCTTTGTTAGGGAATTTAAGCATGCAAGTGGGATATTTATGCACATAAATCAAGTAAAATAAAAGACAATCAAGTGGATGTGTGTGAGGGCATAAGGGCCGTGTAATATGAATGAATTGGAGGTAGGAAGATTTCTTTCAACTAATGTAATGATGTATTCTTACATTTGGGGATGAGTGTAGTTATGTATATCATGAATTAGGACAAGAATTAAACTTCCTTCCCTTGTGCAAAGTGAGATAGCCGACGGCTCATACATCACAAGAGCAAATGAATTCATTTTGTTTTGTTCAAGACAATGTGTAGAGATTAAATATCGAGAATAAAACAAATAAAATACAACTCATCCTTGGTTAAATCAATGAAGTGGCGGCGTCTATTTTGTATCAAGGAATAGAATTTGATTCCATTCAATTAATTCTTGTAAGGAGCAATTATTAAAGGAACAAGTGATGACATATTAAAGTGTAGTGAGTCATCATTAATAAAGGCTTGCCAAATTTAATTAGTATGACATTATTGACTATAAGTGATGAGTCACAAAAAATTAAAAGCTCCTTCCTTATGATGTAGAAAGTCGACTGCTCTCAAGATATCAAAAGTGATTCATTTTCTTTGTTTTGTTCAAAGTGGTGTAAGATGATGTAATAAGTCCATGAGTGAATCATGGAAATAAAAGGCTTGCATTGTTTGAGAGCATGACCGTGTGATATGGGAAGGAATTTATTATATAAATTGTTTTTTTTACTTAAGTAATAACTACATCAAACAAAACACCATTTCCTTTTACAAATTGTTACTACCATGAGTTATAAGAGTGGTAGGTAGGAATTAAGTATTTTTATTTATTTTATTCCTTTTGATTGTACAAAAGTAATAGATAGTGGAAACATTTCATTACCTCATTTCAAACACCTCATTCTTGAGAGCAAAGTGAGAAGGAAAGCCTTGAGTGTTCTTGCTTTTCAATCACCAAAACCTTGGTACTAAAGCCTTGCACATTAAATCGACATCGTTAAAAGGTTAGAAATCGAACAAGCTTCAATTATACACTAGAATTTTAATTATCCAACGTTTGATTCTAATGTTGGAGCATATGTTCTTATGAAAGAATTTATGCTAACATGTTATTGTTCTTTAAATATGCTTGGTATGTAATTATAAGCATATATATTGGATTAAATCAAAGGCTAAGCATGTTATGAAGTTTATAAGTGTTGATCGAAAATTATTAAGTTCATATGTTGATGGATTAGAGATCTATGATGATAGTTAAGCTCTTTGTGATTATTTGGAAAATTTTGGAGATCATATGTTATATATATATAAACTACCGAAAATGTTGTGGAAATAAAATATTGGTGTATAATTATTGTTTAAGTATAAAGAAGAAGAAAATGAAAAAAAACTTTTGAGGAAGTTAGGAAGAATCGTGAGCTTCATGAAGTTGAATTGTAATGTATACTTGTGCTATACTAAATGTAGAAGCATATTTTGGATCTATAGTAAATTTGAGGCTTGTGATTAATTCATTAGATTTTTTATGATTTGTTTATATTGTTGGAGAATTTTCGAAAGATACTAGAGTTGGGATATTGATTAATAGGTTGTAATTGTTGGATATTATGACATATAAGTAATGTGGATTGATAATTATGGGTTGTATGATTTAATAAGAATTTTAGAAAATTTATCTATAGAAAGAGCAATTGGCCGAGAGCTATAAGGATTGAAGGGTGGTGTTCAAATTTTCCTATAGTTAATGATAATACATATTAGTGATAATATGATAATATAGTACACTATATGAATTTAGAAGAATTTTGAAAGAAGATTGAGAATCAAAAGCTTAAGGTCGTGAGTTTCAATAAATGTATTAAGGATTTTAATTCCTTAATATCAAGGAAAATAATACATTATAAGTCTAGAAATTATTTTAGACATATTAAGAATTTATGAAATTTTATAAACATAGAATACTATGTTTATGTTGAAACGATTATATTAAATAACGTTAGAAATGAAAAATAATGTTTAATGAATAAGTTAATTAATATTTAAGAAAATATTAATGAAGTTTATCGATTTGCGTGAAAAATCGAGAATTAGGGCTTTATGAAAAGAAATCGATTGAAAATCGATTTATGTTGAAATTAGATATTAAAATATAATTTATTAATGAGTTTATAAAGAAAAGTCAAAATTGTTGACTTTTGAAATTAACGATATGAAATACGTTCGATAAATCGCTAATACGTGTAAAACGATTAATTGTATAAGAAAATCTCACATTGGTGAGAAAAGATTTCATAATTGAAATCTTTATATCGAAAAACGTGAGAATATCGTTGAACGTTTAACCAAAAGGTTAAAATGAAATAGTTGAACATATCTCGTCTCACCAAGTACGAGAAATGTTTAGTTAAGATACTGTGATTGATCCACGTATTGAATTCGTTAAGAAATTCAAATTATATTAGTATAAGTTATCAAAGTTTATTTTAAACTTTGAAAATCTCAAAACGCGATGACGTACTCAAGATCGTTTTACGTAAAGGTGAGACGCGGATGCGATCGTTGGCGAAAAGGAAAGCGAATTAAGAAAGCTTACGTGCCAAGTGGGCTTCTTTTCTTATCCTCAAGGATAAAATGCTCTATTTATGATGCTTTCTTGAAATGAAAAATAATTATTTATGATGCTCTCTTGAGAAATGATTATGAAATGATGATGAAATTACCCGCCCCGTTGGTGAAGTGCTTTCACTTGTTGGCACGTCAAACAACGCCTACGAATGAAGCTACGCCTCACTTCATTCCATCCCACCAAAATTTTTCTTTGAGGTCTTGGTACATTTTGGTGCTTCCGGATGCGTGTAAGAAGTCTCATATGGCTTCCTTCAAGATTTCGCCTCCTAAGCCCTTCGTCTCGGGACACACACTCTCCGCCATACAACAAAACGTTATCGCTGCTTCTTTGAAATTCTTGTGGTTGTTGTCCTCGATCTTAGCTCAGATTTCTTCTAGCTTCTCGCTTCTTCCTCCGAGCTTCTAAGATTCGGACTCTTAAGTCTGGGATTGCAATCAACGTTGCAATACAACCCTCTATTGTCAAAGACGGGTCTATGACTTCGATGTTCATCCTCTGAAATTCCTTTATAAGAATTTCCTCATGACTGAGGAGACATCCCAAACTAGGGTGGGATTTGCGACTCAAGGCATCGGCTACAACATTAGCCTTGCCTGGGTGGTAATTGATACCACAGTCGTAATCCTTCACTAGCTCTAACCATCTACGCTGCCTCATGTTAAGATCTTTCTGCTCAAAGAAATATTTCAGGCTTTTATGTTCAAGATAGATCTCACATCTAACTCCATAAAGATGATGCTCCAAATCTTTAAGGCATGTACGATCACCGCTAATTCCGTGTCGTGCGTAGGGTAGTTCAACTCATGTAGGCGTGAATCGTCTTCAAGCATAAGCAATAACCTCAGTTTTCTGCATCAACACGCATCCTAGTCCATTCTTTGAAGCATCCGTGTAGATTGTGTACCCTTTATCTCGCCTCGGTGCTCGCTAGTATAGGTGTCGCCAAGAACTCCTTCGCCTCGGAAACTAGCCTCACACTCGGCGGTCCAAGTGTACTTGATTCCTTTCTCAACAATTGGGTCATGGGTCGGGCTATCGCTGAAAATCCTCGATAAATCGTCGATAGTAGCCGCAAGTCCTAAGAAACTCGAATTTCATTCGGTTCTTTGGTGATTCCCATTCTCGAACGGTATCAATCTTCGAGGGTCTACTTTGATTCCTCAGCGGACACGATGTGACCTAAGAATGTCACCGCCTAACCAGAATTCACACTTACAAACTTGGCAAAGAGTTGCTCTTGCCTTAATGTTTTAAAGACCGCTCTCAAGTGCTCTTTGTGTTCTTGGTTATTCTTGGAGTATATTAGATATCGTCTATGAATACCGGACAAATTTGTCTAAGCACGGGTGAAATACCTTATTCATGATATCCATAAATATTGCTGGGGCATTCGTAAGTCCAAAGGGCATAACGATGAATTCGAAATGACCATACCTTGTACGGAAAGCCGTTTTAGGTACATCCTCTGGTCTAATCCTTAATTGATGGTATCCCGACTTTAGATCTATCTTTGAGAAGACTCGCTCCCTTGTCGATCAAACAGATCGTCAATTCGGGCGAGGATACTTATTCTTAAGAGTTATCTTGTTTAACTCTCGATAGTCTATGCACATTCTCAAAGTGCCATCCTTCTTCTTCACGAAAAGGACAGTGCTCCCATGGAGACACATCGGGTCTAATGAAACCTAACCCAAGAGTTCTTGCAAATGGATTTTCAACTCCTCCGCTCTTTCGGTGCCATCCGGTATGGGGCTTTTGACACGTGGGCGTAACACGGTTCGAGGTCGATCGTGAACTCGATCCGTCGATTTGGCGGTAATCCCGGTAGTTCTTCCGAAACACATCGATAATCCTTCACGATCGGGACGTCTTCTATTCTCCTCTCATTTCGACCTTCCTCCCGGAGGTAGGCGAGGTAGGCATGGTTCTCGGTCTGTTCAAAGAACGCCTTGCTTGTAGTGCGGATATGATTGGAACTCTCCTCCCATGCCGATCCCGTGAAGGTCGGTAGGTTCTCTCCGGATGTTGGAAAGAAATTTTCCTTTCATTGCATGTGATGGTCGCACTATGTTCGGTTAGCCAATCCATTCCTAGTATTATGTCCACATCCGCCATAGGTATGACGTGAAGGTTATCTGTTATGACCTTAAGTGAGCCTAATCCAAGTTCTAGGTTCGAGCATATGTGGGTTACCGTTCTTATGCCTCATCATCGAGAAGAAATTTCATGATTTGTTCGGCGCTTAGGATCTAATCCTAAGTTCTCACGCATGCTTCAAAGAATAAAAGAGTGCGGCGCCAAGATCAAACAAGAGGATAACAGTAATTGGAGGAGTATTCCCATACCGCCAAGTTTCCTTGGTTCCTTGGCGGCTCTTGCGGGAACTCCCTTTCCTGATTGAGGGTATAGGTCCTCGCTTGCTGGGGCGGCTATTGTTGCTGATAAAGTTGTTGTGGTTGTTGTGGTTGTTGCGGTTGCTGCTGTTGTTGTTGTTGTTGTTGCTGTGGCTGTTGGGGCTATCGATCTGCCGCCGCGGTTATCGCCATTGTTGTTGTCGTTGTCGCCGTGGTTGATATGGTCACGATTCGGCCGATAATCTTTGGACCGGGGCTGTTGTTGGATCGGTTGAGCTTGGATAGCCGGACGGTTGGACTTGGTTGGGCACATTTGGACGGCCATTTCTTCCTTGGCGTATCACAGGGCAGTCCCTGGAGTAGTGGCCCTTCTGGCCACACTTGAAACATCCGTCATTCGTGAATGCGCATGCCCCCTTATGACTCCTATGACACCTGGGGCACATGAGGAGTTTCACAAATTTTTGGTTTCCTCCACCAGATGCGGGTACCATGGGGCATCCATTCCCCTGCCCGTGCCCAGATGGCACGTTATTTCCTTGCCATGGCCTCCTGTCGGCCTGGCCAGTGTTGGACCCTTGTCCTTGGTGGGGTCCTTCCCACTTTCTCTTCCCACGATCCCCTTTATGATTTGGGGGATGCGCAGCGATAATCCTGTCTTCGGGCATAGCAGCCTCGATGTCCAATGCCCGACTGAGGGCCTCACGGTAAGTCAGATTCCCGTGACCAGCTAGAGACACCCTGATCTCATGGCGGAGTCCCGCCCGAAACTTTTCAGTCCTCTTCTCGCCGGTGTCGACCAATCTGGGCAAGATACCGTGACATCTCACGTAATGCACGGTCGTAATCTGTGACCTTCGCCTTTCCTTGGCGAGGTTGTAGAACTCATGTTCCTTCTTTTTCGGTAGCTCTTAGGAATGTACTTCTCAGACACTTCCTCCTTAAATTCCTCCCGTGAGAAATTTTCCGATTCTTCGAGATAGAGTCTTCCTCTTCGCCTCCCACCAGAAGTCGGCGGCACCAGTCATCCGGAAGGCAACGCATGACAAGCGTTCCTGAGAAGTGCAGTGGAGGAAGTTGAAGATTCGCTCCAGAGCGTGAACCATAGTTCAGCATCCACGGGATTCCCAGTCCCGTTGAAGGTTGGTGGGTTCTACCTGAGGAATAGTTCCTCGATCCGTCTCGCCGGTGGTGGTGGTGGGGGTGGAGTGTCTTCTCTCTCAAGTGTTACTTCACGATTTCTTCTTCTCGGCGGCATCCTATCCTTCATAAACACACGTAATTAGAAATTGTCTTATATTATCCATCAGGATCAATGCATACATATGAGCACGGTATTTATATAATTACGAGAAATAATCTAGCACATCATCGAACACCACACATCGCAACATTAAAACAAAAGGCTCTCAGGAGCTATCACCATATCATATCAATTGCCTCACGAGGACTTTCATCACGCTTTGAAGATTACAAAAGACCGTGTGCGCAGCATGATGCCCAAAACAAAATACCAACATCACTCCGTAGTACCTAGTCACGGGCGCATAAAAATCTAACGCCACCGTGGTCATCAAAATAGGTTCATGTCGGAACGACTCGTCGCTTCCGCATGCATCAAAAGATATACGTAATATATAGACAAAAGACAATCTAATCCTAAGAACTAGATCTATGGTCGCCCGGGTGTAGATCGGGCTCCATGTGTCGGAGTCGGGATCGGAAGCATGGGAGCTATCCACCCCTCCATCTCGCCGTCACCGATAGATCTCCTTCGGGTCTTCCTCGGATCTTCCTCGGGATCTTCCTCTCGATCTTCCTCGGATCTTCTTCGGCCGAAAGGGAGCTCGGCCTCTAACGGGCTTCCTCCATAGCCGCTAGGTCTCGTGGATCTCAACCATGACTTCCTCAAGACATCATCCGAAAAGGGCAACAATGTTAGGGCGGACATCGGTCTCTCTCACTATACCGTAGCTATGTCACGGGATCATCAATCCTTACAAAGATCATGGTCCAAAGGCTCGACGGAGGTGGCGGTGGTCGGACCGGGGAGAGCCGTGGGCGGAGTGGGTATGGACACGGCATGGTCGGTGGTGATGGTGCAGGCGGGCAATGGCGAGGATGGAATCCTACCGGTGGTAGGATCGGGAAGGTGAGCTGTCGCGTGCACGGGAAGGTCCCGCCGAACATGTTCCCGCCATCGCCGAGTAAGAACACAGTCCGTCACCGCCAAACGAGGCACCTCTGGATAGAACCACTCCGGAATCTCATCACTCCAAGTGTATTCCCGTGCGGGGAGATACGGCCCACGTGGTGCAGCTCTATACACCGTGAACACATAGCTCAAGTGGCTAGCAAAGCGAGCAGTCCGCCTGTGTCAAAGCTCTCGACGTCGGTAAATGTAGTCCGCCGATATCTCACGAGCGTAATCCTGCCAGTCGGATGGCAGTCTCATGATCAGGCGGAGTACACCGTCATAATGAGATGTACCCCGGGCATGTGCAGCAGCCCACTGAAGTGCAAAGTGCGCCAAAAACTCACCAAGGTCGTCTCCGCGGCACATCTGGTAGGAGCAGTACGATCGTATAACCTCCTCGGGGGTGGCCTTAGAGGACAGAGGGCGCCTAGTTGTGAACACAGTCCGAGCCATCTGAAAAGGAAAGCATCACTATGGTCTGACACGGTAAACATAACGATGTATCTAGAAGAAGGTATGTAAATAATAACGTCTGTACAAAGAAGGCTATAACAATCTATATCGTACTATGACCTATTTACCTCAATTCCTATGGTGCGACTCTTATGGTTGGGTCTCAGAAAGAGACGGTATGGTTTCTTAGAGTAGGTAACAATCGATGTCTAGCCCGGGTAAAGGCTTAAGAGGTTACCCTATCTTATTGGGATTTGGATTTCTTATTACTACTCACATTATCGCATCGCATCCTATATGTTCTCATTAAGCACTTACAAATCATTATTTCCTTTTATGCTTCCCTATAGTTATACTTGATTCATTTCATTATTGTTACGATAGAGGCAAGACGCACGGTGTTCGGAATTCCTTCACGTATAGAGGTTGGGACTCATAACAGTGCGAACTTCTAGTTAAGCAATCGCTTCATCATCATAGACTCGTCGAGTTCTCATCATCGAATCCGTTCGGATTGTGATTCTTAAGATTTCTATGTTCTCGCTCTTTCTTAGTATTTCGCTCAATTGGGGTACTTATGTTCTCATACTAAGTTCGCTAAAAGGATCATGCGTCTTAAGAGTCTATGTTCTCATGGGAAAACATACTCATTTACATCATGCTTCTATCATGCTTCAGCATACAACAAGAAACACAAATCGCGACACATTGTGCGATAATCAAACATTCTCATTTACTCATTTACCAAGCTCCTAAAGCTTGTAACTATCATTCAAGCTAATGACTAGTCAATTGAAACAACTTTTCAATTTCAAAAATTTCCATTTTCCAAATGTTTTTCAACTTCCCAACAAGGAAATATTGAAATTTCAATTCACATTTCATATACTTCAATCATTTCAAAACAACCTTTAGTTGAGATAGTTACCTTTTTCCTCGTTGAGCAGGACGACGATGGAGTGCAGTGCCGTAGCAGTCAAACCCAAACAATTTATAGACTCAACTTTCAACTTAGGATTCAAGGAAAAGGTTTCTAGGGTTCAGAGCGAACAAGTGCTCTGATACCACTTTGTGACGACCCGACTTGCCAAAGAAGTACGGATCATATGGATCGTCACTGGTATAGTAAGGCAGCGGATATAAACACAACTAATCAATGCAATTAACCATTTAACTACTCAATAATGCATAGACTAAAAGGGATAAACTGTTCAATACCAACTCGAGTCACAGAAGGACTCGTCAAAAGGTTCAAGGTTCAACAATAACCCAATCAGGGCACAATTCAAGGAGCGAGGTACGACCTCAAGTTCAATACGGTATGAAAGCAATCATAAATCAAGCATCAAAATAATATCAGAGTTAGGCAGCAATTAAACGTGTGGACATGCATATGACGATGCATGCCCAAGGTTCTAGAAACCTTCTAATAAAGCATCAAAATAGCTGCTACTCTGCACCACCTCGCACCCATCGTCGATCCTTGCTCAACCTGCACATCAAAAACGAAATGCAGGGCTAAGTACAAAAGTACTCAGTGGACTCGTTGCCGAAAACATTTTCTTTGTCAAAAGTTATTAACTGCCCACAATAGCGCATGAGGATTTTAGTTAAAAGACTCATGCCTATCAAACATTTTATCGTTTTCCAAAAGCGTTCGGCCGAACTATTTCATTCACGTTGTTTCCATATCTGATCATTCATTCATTCATTCGCGCACTATGGAGGTGGCCACCTACACATAGTCGCCGTGACCGGTCGAGGTAGCTAACCTTAACACACAGTCACACGTGTACACAATCCGAGTTAGTCCTTAACTAAGTCGGATCCGATCGTTACCCTTTTTTAACGTTGGTGGACCAACACATTAACATACCATATGGGATATACCAATCTCAGATAGGATAACAACAAAACATAAACATTTGGCAGTCAACAACATTTCATGCGATAATTGTAAAACATGCTTTGAGATATGCATAACATTTTCGTTTCAAGAAAGCCCACCTCCTAATCCAAACTAGTGGTTCTAAAAGAGCATGTGTGATGTTCTTCCTCGCCAACTACGTACGATCAAACCCTTCATAAGAAAATAGCATTTCTTAGATTCTTTCTATCGATCGAAGGTTGTTTATAAACTACGACTTAAAGTTCCCAATTAGGGTTTCTTTATGATTTTATGTGATTGTTTGAAAACAATTTCTATTATCTTACATTCCCAATTCTCAAGCTATATTACTTCATCGTTCATAGGTGCACTTCAATTATGAATCACATATTCCGAGTCTATCCTCGACTCTTAACCTTAGTCTTATTATAACGTTATTACGTTATAGGTTGTCGATAATCAAATTATGATTGATAAATTAGGAAACTCTCAAGCCACTAACTAGACTTAGCAATTTTAGTTACGTCCTAGTAGGTTATGCTTGACGGCTTGTCGTATTAGCACGATAATTAAAAGAGGAGTATT
Source organism: Salvia rosmarinus (assembly GCA_036937905.1). Lineage (NCBI taxonomy): Eukaryota > Viridiplantae > Streptophyta > Magnoliopsida > Lamiales > Lamiaceae > Salvia > Salvia rosmarinus. Next base: position 48,036 of record JAODLM010000736.1, read on the forward strand.
GACTTATGATTCAAGTGAACACATGCTATCATGTAAGTAAGTACTTAAGAATAAATGAAGTGTTTCGGGAATATTAACTCGACTTTTGAGACATAAGGATCGACATCTTATGTTCGAATCTTTGCTTGCACATTACGACATTGTTTGTTTATCCTAACTCGTCGGAGATTACCTATGTCGTATAATCGTTGTTCGTCATCGAGTTGTTTTTAACGCTCAACTAATATCGTATTGGATTGTCGTTATTGAGTACTAACGTTGTAGCTCGGCTTTTTGTTTTTCTAACTTAGGAACTCGCGTTCGAGTATCCTTTTATGAAATAGAAAACCCTAATTTGTGTCTAACTTCGATTCTCGTTAATTCCTTCTCAAGTTATCAAAATTGGTCGATTTCTTTTGGATTCTCATACGTATAATATTATGTTGTTTACATTTGGGGCTTTGGTTTGTCGGCACAATATAAACATAAACATTCAACACCAAACAATACCATACACAACATGAACTACACTAAAGCATTAGAAAACCCTAATTTCTAACATAATACACAATCATTGTGTATGTATGCATAAGTGTTCCATTCATTTGCCATAATCACAACCATTCATTCTAAGCTTATAATTTCACTATCATAGCATCATTTAACATTAGAATTAAACTCATACTTAGCCATTTTGTTACGTTTTCGATAATTAGCAAAATTAGCGTATGTATCCAATAAATTCCAAAAAAATCATGTTATACTCCTATCATACTAGAGGATTTAATTATCAACTCAATATCATCATATAAAATTTTAAACAATAGGTTAAAATTTATAGTTTTCGGTAATCACCATTTAATGAGCTTTGGTGTTCAATAAATTCCACAAAAATTATATCATGCTTATACCATATACTAAACATGAAATATCAATTCATATCATGCATTAAAATTTAAACCCATGCTTTTCACCCTTATATATTTTCGGTAATCACATATATATATACATACTCAATAAATTTCATTCCTTCACAACATGTTTATATTATGCAATAACATGTAATATTAACATTAAACATCAATTAATATTTATAATATGAACCAAATGCTTGGAATTCCTTTTGTCCTCACAAAATAATCAATCGACAGACAATGGTATGCTCAAACAGCAGACAAAGAAGAAGCAAAATCGCCTCCCAAGGGATCATGAGAATTCTCCTAAACTTTCAACCCGCAACGTAACCACGAATAAATTGGGATTACTAAAAACTAGGAATAATTAAATAAACAATAAATAGAAAGAGGAATTGAATTATGATTAAATAGAAGAAATATTGAGAAAGGTAACAAACACGTGAAAATATTCCAAGAACCAATTAATTCCACCCTAGCTCGATCTTTTGATCATCGATGCAAAGATAACTTTAACTCACGCAAATAAATCGTTATGACCACCAAGACGCTCGACGCGATCTTATCTCTCCTTAGTTTCTCGATAATTAGGAAGACGCTCACTAAATATTTCTCTAATCGATCGACAACCGTAAGAGATGCTCTATAGGTTTAATGAATCGACAAGATTAAGAACTAGAGACCCGATTCAAAACCGATAAACTCGACGCAGATTACCGAATTAAGATTGTTATTCCTTGACCAAGGTCAATTTACCACTAATCAAACCTAAACCACGATTACGTTTGGCGATTTAATTGGCTATTAATAAATTTCAACTCACTAAATATTCGCGACTACCTAGCGGATTGAAACAATTAAATCACAGAGAAAATAGAGAACAACAAATACTTGCATACTAATTAAAGGATAAATAATGATTAGATCTCACATAGAATCATGCTAGGCTTCCTTAATCGTTGCTGTAATAAAGAGATTAGCTAGAACTCATATAGAATAAAAGCAAAGAATAATTAAAGAAGAATTAAAGAAACGCGATGTGAATAATGAAAACGAAAGAAAAAAATGGTTGAAGCCTCAAATCTCAATTCACGTCAAATATGGCTTCTGCCTCAAAATTGGAGGCGTGTGAAGTTGTGTAAGTTTTTTAGGCGTGGGAATTTCTTGTGTAGTGTGGAGGCGTGAGATTAGTCTGTTCCAAACAATTAAACTAAATAAAATATAACCTAATAACTAAAAGGGCCGTGCAAGGCCAGAACAAACTAATAATAAAAGGCTTCAAAATAATAATAAGCCTCATAAAAATAAGCTTCCAAATAAATCTTCATTCAATTCATTGGCTTCAATTTCCTTCCAAAACTCGCTTTTCTTCCAAAATAATATCAACACCTACAAAATCCAAAAATATGAATTAGCTTTATAAAATAGGATTAAGTAGATATTAAGCATTTAAACTCCTCAAAATCAAACCAAAATATGCGTATAAAATACGCCTAATCAAATCCCCCACACTTGAATAATGCTCGTCCTCGAGCATAAGCAAAACAAAAGATAAAAGCACAAACTAGGTAGGGACTCGATTCAAAAGAAACACCAATCGCCATTGATCAAGAAACAACAATCATAGTCAAGATCAAAATATAACCACCATTCATACCACAAACCATTCCTTGATTCTAATAACTTCATGTATACACCCTTCGTCCAAGTTAAAATAGTGCAATCAATCCAGCTTCACAAGATTCACTCAAAATCGCTCAAAAATCAAGGACAAGATAAATTCACACTAAAGTATCTTGACTCTATCAATCACAAGTTTGCCAATATGTCACTATCTCTACCAAAATGAAATGAAATTCAAACATAAATCATTAGGACTTTCATAGGTTGTAATGGGGCTAGGGTGTATAGGTAGGAGAAACAAAAGTATTGAAAATGGCTATTAAATCCAACAAAATGCAAGCAGTTCATCATATGTGTACTCCCAAAACAAACCCCAAATTTTCTACTTAACTCCCCAGAATTCCTTCTCCCTCATTGACTTCTTCTTCTTTCTTTCTCATTTTTTTTATTAGTATTCTGCTACCAACTCATTTCTTTTCTTTTCTTTTTTTCTCTTTTTTTTTTCTCATTTCATTTTTTTTTCTTTTCTCTTTTCAACTCTTTTTTTTTTTTTTTTACTTAGAAGCAGCAGCCAACAAGTAGCCAAAAATTGTCAGCAACACATTTATCAATATGTAACCACACCCACATCAGTGCTCTTACTTCTCATCATTTCACAAACCCAACTACCCTTCAACAAAACACAATACACCAACTTTCCCAAATAGCTAGAATTCAACAAATCACTATCACTTATCACTTCATCTTCCTCAACTACTTGTAAATTGTTGGTGGGACAAAAGAAGGCTAAAAAGGCTATGGTTCATTATTTTGTGGCTTTCATTCATCAAGAAAAAGGTAAAAGCTCAAGTGGGCTCTCTAGGGAAATATAAGATGGTTAACAATTATCAATCCAAAACAAATGCCTAAATCATGTTTATTATGCAAGAATTCAACTTCATAAGTTCGACTATGACAACAAGGCAAACCAGACATCAAGATATCAAGAATACATAATCTCTCAACAAAGAAGTAAGGAGCATTTCATAATTTTTCTCATAAACTCAATCCTCACATATTTGAGTAGGTTTTCAAAAATTTGATCAATTAAGCACAATTTCTCATCCTTAGACACATAAGGGCTTTCACAAAATTATTTTCATCAAGGAAATCAACCAAGCAATCCCAAAACAGTATTCTAATCTCTCTCATTCATGTTATTCTCTCAAAATGGCCAAAACACGAATAAAAAACCATACCCAGCAAAAGATAGCCCCAATAGACATATGACTCCAAAAATCCCCCCACACTTAAACTACACATTGTCCTCAATGTGTGAAAACCTCAATAAGATAAGAAAAAGAAAAACAAAAGCAAAAAGAGACTTCCCTGAATTGCTCAATGCTCAGTCGAAGGTGGTGGGTGGGGATGGTCAAAGTGTTGCTCCATCTATGTGAGGCGACGATCCAGAGCGATATTGTCTTCCTTTTCCAGCAATTAATGGATGCACCCCTATACTTGCAAAACCTGCCAAAAGAAACCCAAATCAGCAACTTTTTTTTTAAAAAAAAATTTTTTAATTTTTTAAACAAACTGAAAAATAAAAACAAACATGAAATAAAGATAAAGGTGAGAAAAAAAAATCTTGGGTAAGCTCCCAAGCAGCGCCTTTGTTTAAGGTCCAAGGCTAGACACCATGGTGGTACGATCAGGAATTGACTACGGAAGTAGCCAAGTTCATCTCTTGAAACTCGACTATCTTCATCTCTTCACTTGCAAACTGTTGTCTATCTGGAGGAACGTGCGGTATGGGCATACCATCTGGCTCATTCTGCAGTCTGTTGAGATGATCAGCAACTAAATTCTCGGCTCCCTTCTTATCCTTGATTTTCAAGTCAAATTCCTCTTGTTCTTCACGAAGGTCTTTGCTTATTATGACCGGCAGTGTGTTGTGTTCCCCCAAGAACACATACTTCAAATGCTTAGGTAACACCTTCAACTCCAACTTGGGTGGTTTCTCAATAGATGGAAAAATCCATTCTGTACTGGTCGGGATGGGCATCCTGCTCGACAAGTGCCGAATTGGAACTTCTTCCGTAGAGTACATCAGTCTGATAATCTCTTTAATGGCGTCATTCTCCTCTGTTTTTCCATCTTCTTCACTCAATGCACTAACATGAACGTGCTCTAGCTCATCATCCCTGAAATTCTCAACAAAGTTATCAACCAAAGGGTCAATAATATCAATCATGAAAATAGATTCAGGATCTTCAACATGCTTCATAGCTTCAAATACATTAAATGTGACTATGTCTCCATCAAATTCGAGGCTCAAAAGACCCTTATCCACATCAATTTTAGCTTTAGCAGCTTCATGAATGGTCTTCCTAATAAAATCAAAGATCTTCTAGAAGCGTAATCATCCATGTCAATGATCATTTCCTTTTCACACGTAAAGGTGTAAGTATAGGTGTTAAGTATCGTATCCATGTGGATTGCAACCGTAAACACGTAAGCTAATTCAACAATAATTCATCATTATCCGAGCACAGAATTTAGGTGAAAGGTTTAAGGGCTTCGGAAATTAATCCAAAGCGAAGGTAACCAAACAGAAATATAAAAAACGCAATAAAAACACGAAAGATAACTATGAAGAAAGACTAACCCTAGGGATGCACCAATCCTATCCACAACGATGTTTATCCCGCTTATTACTAACCGCTTTAATCCGCATAAGATGTAAGATCACATATATAACCAACAACTTCAGCACGACAATTGCGGCGTTGATTACTAATTTTCCCTATTACGATTACGCCTCTAGAGGAAAATAAGCAACTCCAAAGGATCACTAAGAATATGCTTCCTACGAATGTCCTATCTCGATTCGACTCAAGGCTCATTCAATCATGCATTCGATAACGATTGACAATTAATACAGATACGCTATTAACCGACAACTAGATATGCATCAAGATTGATCGAAATCAACACATATAAATAAGCACAATCGAATCATGAATCAATGCGGAAGGTAAATAACAATAGCGGGAATCACAACATATAGGATCGAATCATGCAAACCCTAGGATTAGAATAGAAAACTAGCGAGACATAATAAACGGAATGAAATACGATTTAACCATAAAGATGTAAATTAAATACATAAAACCCGTAGGAAGCGCTTGATGAACAAAGGTTGGTCTTGAATCCAATTCAAGCTTAAGCGAACTGAACAAAGGAAAACGATCGGACAAAACGCTCCGATCGATAACGAAACAATAAACTAAACTAGAACAACGGAAAATCAATACTAGAATTAAACTAAATGAAGACTAAAGCTAAAGAATGGAAAAAGCGAGGAAAACTCAAGTAAAATAGGTGCGGCGTGGTTGGGGTCTCTTGGGGTCTCTCGAGGCGCGAGTGGGTGTTGCCATATATATAGGCACACCCCAAACCCTAATTTTCCTTCGCGCTGCCTCGCGACCACCCTTCGCGGTCGCTAGGTGTGGTCGCGAGGTAAGTCTCGCCGCCTTCTCGCCCGCGGTCGCCTTGCGCATGCTTTGTACCTCGCGACCCAACTAGCGGTCGCTAGCCGCATGAACTGGTCGCGAAATCGTCCGCTGAATTCTCGACGCTAGGTTTCGCCGCTGGCACGCAGGTCGCCGCTGGCTCTTCCGGTGCTCACTGGCTTGCTTATCGGTTTTCCTAGCGACCGCTGACCGGTCGCTAGGGAATGAAGCGAATGTCAATTTTGCTCGTGCTTCGTTCCTTGCTTCGATTATCAATATATAAACCTACAAAACGTCAAAGGAACACCCAAGAGCAGATCTTCTAGAAATAGATGAAACATTAAGAATCGATACATAAACGCATTATTAAACGAGCTAAACTCATCTTCAAATATCAACTAAATACGTGTAAAATGCGCGTTTATCAAACCCCCAAACTTAAAGCATTGTTTGTCCTCAAACAAAATGTAATGTAAAGACAAACGAAAGATCAACAGCGTAGCAAAGAGGATAATCATTCTAGGCCTCGTAAACATATAAACGCCAAAAACATTAGCGCACATGACGACGTTAGCCAACTCAACACAAACAACCATCGAGGGCAAGAACTCATTTATTTCAACCTCACAAAGGCATGTGCGTAAAATATATAGAATACACTCAAACTCATAAAGAAATTAAGGACGGTATACACTCACGCATCAATGCAATGCAACATCTACCATAGGCTTGCCGCTTTCTAACATCTCCACAGCACAAATGTGTTCAAATAAGGATCAAAGAGGTCTTTTATAGGTTATAATGTAGGCACATTGGTTAAGGTAGGATAATATATGGCTAAGTGACTCAAGTAAACCCAAGCACCACCATTTATATATTTCGACACATATGGACTTTGTCCATTTTCCTCTTCTTTCCCAACGTACTAAATTGACGTTTTATGCCTCATAAGGTACCTCTACTTGATTGAAGACCCTTTATGCTCAACACTCATAATGAACTTAACATTTTTTCTTTTTCTTTTCTTTTCTAGAGCTTATAGGTTTAATTTTCACGAACAAAGGTACTATTCTTTACCACGCATTTATTTTTCTAAAGACACTTTTCTCATCATAACTACATCAAAATTTCACCCTTTGATTCCCATATCCATCCTCACCTCCTATCATCCGGTTAATCGAAAGAAAAGTCTAATAAAGGCTCAAAGAACGCGACAAATGGTATATAACATCGGGTTAGTGTTTGGGTGAATATGTGGTTAACAAAGACGGCCTTTATCCTTTCCAAATTCAAAACACATATCATAGCCTCGATACGTAAGAACGGCAAGTTCTAGAAGATAATCACATGCATGATAACACACAATTAAAAGAAACAGATCAAGATGTTTATACGGTGAAGCTCAAGTCTCACAGATAAGCAAATGGTGAAAACAACAAGCTAAGCCATCTCACGTCATTCATGCGTCATTTTCTAACATATCATCGCGCACTATCATTAAATTTCACAAAAATTTCTATCGTCATTGGCACATGGATTAACACACTTCACTTAACTCGTTGATCGACAAACACGAAAAACTAAAAAAAAAACAAAAACGACGACAAAAGCAACACAAACGAAAGACACGACAAAACAAGAAAACAAAATAAAGAAAACGCTGGGTTACCTCCCAACAAGTGCTTACTTTAACGCCTTTAGCTAGACCATCACTAACCTCGTCAATCCGGGCGTTTTGTGGCAACAGAATCCTTCTCAACTCGTGGATCCTCCTAAACTTAGCATTTACGGATCTCCACCATCGACTATGGAAGTGGTCCCCAAACTCGAATGATACACTCGAGTTCCATGCCGAGTCCACTTTTCTTCTCACAGCTTCTCGATCGGTCGAATACCTCTAAATGCGAGACGCGAGTGGCAGCAGCAGTCATGATCGAGCAACAGCCTTCCCGCTTTCCAACGTCGTGTTGCTTGATGGCGTCGATATGGAAATCTTGATCTCCTCATCGTTAACACGAAACGTGAGGTTTCCTTCCCCGCACATCAATCAACGCACGACCAGTTGCTAGAAAAGGTCTACTAAGGATTAGTGGTTGTTGTTTGAATTGGGGAATATCTAAAATCACAAAGTCGGCAGGAAAACAAAATCCCGACTTACCAACACGCCTTCGACGATACCTTTTGGATATGTGACTGATCGGTCACCATCATCGCGAAATCTTCGCCGGCTTCATCTTTCCTAGGTGTAGCCGGTTGAATACGCTCAACCGCATCGATTGATGCTCGCCCGCATCGCACAAAACATTTGGAAAATTACGCCGCGATCTCGCACTCTAACGTAAACTGCCGGGATCCTTCGCTTCAGAGGGAGCCTTTGCAAGACGGCGCTGCATTCTTGGATAGGGAAATTTTCGAATTTCCCAAGTTTCTTCTTGCTTGCAGCTGCCTTTTAAGAATTTCATGTAGTCCGGCATGTTTCGCAGTCAGCTCAAAGAGAGGTAAATTTATCTCAACTTTTAAAGACTTTAGGCGAGCAAACTCCTCGTCATATTTCACTTGACAAGTCGACTGGAAAACGGACCGGAGGAGTGTACGTGCGACGATTAGCTTCGGGGCGCCTCGCGGTCGACCTCGCGACCCGGGATGGTCGCGAGGAGTTTGCTGCTGTGGACTCCTTCCTCGCGTGCGAGCTATGGGTATGAGCTCGCTACGATTTCTCGCCATGTGCTCGATCGATTGCTCGCGGTCGGGTGCGACGGACGCGTGCTCGATCGCGGCTTCGTGGAAAAATTTTGGATGGTTCGCGATCGGGCTCATGGTCGCGAGCTTGGTCGCGAAGTTCGCGCCAGTGTCTATCATGCTCTTCTTCCTCGGTAGGGCTCGGGTAGGCTCGCCCACCTCGCCCCGAATGGCGAAGCATCGACTCTTTGGGTTCACCTCCGTTACCGGAAATTGGCCCGCCTTACAGAGTGCATTCACTGCACGGCTATTTGACCAATTTGATTCTCCAACATCTTTATGTGCTTCCATAGCCGCCACAAGGACTCGAGATGATTTATCTTTGCCCGTGTTGCCGATGAACTAATTTTGATTCGTTGCCAATTGTTGGTTGCTTACAACCAACCGCTGATCATGTCTTCGAGACTTGGCTTCTCGGCTCTTGAATCAATTCAATATTGAAGATCGCCAAGGTTGTTGGAAATTCGAATGACTCCTCCGACACGTGGTGACGTTCTCGTCTCAATCGACTCTTCAAAAGAGTGAACTTCTTCATGAGATCGTCAGATTTTGAGTCACTCTCAACATTTGCTTTGAACGATGGCGTTCTTCCGTTGGCTATTGATAGCTGTTGGCGACCATCTCTTCTACAATACGGACTTGCCTCGCCGACGGTCGGTTTAATAAGCAGCCCTCACCGACGATCTACCATGCTCCTCGCCCGCCATGTCACCACCGTAGAACTGTGTGATTTGTTGCTCCTTAGAGAACCCATGTTGTGGACATCGCCTCAATAGACCTCTCAATCTCTCCCATGCCTCGAATAATGATTCATCGTGGTTTTGGCAAAATGAGAGATTTCGCGATGATCTTCAAGGCTTTCGGCGGAAAGTATTTCGAAAGAAACTCTCACAAAGTTTCTGTGTCGATGCCACCGGTCCAAACTCTTGAACCAATCTTTCGCTTTCGTCACAATGAGAAACCCAACACGCGATCCGATCGTGGTCTTGTGGCACCCCATTCTGCTTGATGGTGTCACAAATATCGAGAAGGTCTCGAGATGCGCATTCGGTCTTCGCGACTCCTCCCCAAACCGCTCTCTTTGGACCATACTAATCGGGCGGTTTGAGCTCGAAATTGTTTGCATCTACGTGCGGGCCCCAACCGCCACCTTGAACTGCTCGGTAGGATGTCGGCATGTGGTTCGTGTGGTCTTTCCTCCGGAGGCGTGGACAATGATTCCTATGTTCGCTATCCGACCATGCATCTGCAAAGTCGCCTAGCATGCGTGCTACTTGCTGGGAGGAATGCCCTGCTCATGGATTGGGTCGCCATTGCACTGCCTCTTCTCTCTCCTCTTCTCCTTTGAGAGCTTTCGATCTCGGGATCTAATAATATTTCGTGAGGTCACGAGATCTTCAGACGCATAAACCACCGAGAAACGAGAGAATTTAGCACCGATAAAAATAAATAAATATAATATATATATATATAACTTGAATTAATAAATCCAAATCGTCAAATTATTCCTATGTGATCTTAACAATCCCAAGAACGCGCGCCAAAATTTGATCGCTCTTTTCACACGTAAAGGTGTAAGTATAGGTGTAAGTATTGTATCTGATGGGATTGCAACCGTAAACACGTGGTTAATTCAACAATAATTCATCATTATCCGAGCACGTAATTTAGGTGAAAGGTTTAAGGGCTTCGAAATTAATCCAAAGCGAAGGTAACCAAACGTAAATATAAAAACGCAATAAAACACGAAGATAACTATGAAGAAAGACTAACCTAGGGATGCACCAATCCTATCCACAACGATGTTTATCCCGCTTATTACTAACCGCTTTAATCCGGATAAGATGTAAGATCACATATATAACCAACAACTTGCCACGACAATTGCGGTGAGCTGATTACTAATTTTCCTATTACGCTTACGCCTCTAGAGGAAAATAAGCAACCCAAAAGGATCACTAAGAATATGCTTCCTCACGAATGTCCTATCTCGCCACGACTCAAGGCTCATTCGTATCATGCATTCGATAACGATTGACAATTAATACAGTTACGTCATTAACCGACAACTAGATATGCATCAAGATTGATCAGAAATCAACACATATAAATAAGCACAATCGAATCATGAATCAATGCCTGGAAGGTAAATAACAATAGCAGGAATCACAACATATAGGATCGAATCATGCAAACCCTAGGATTAGAATAGAAAACTAGCCAGACATAATAAACGGAATGAAATACGATTTAACCATAAAGACAGAAATTAAATATATAAAACCCGTAGGGAAGCGTCGGATGAACAAAGGTTGGTCTTGAATCCAATTCCAAGCGAACGAACGGAAAACAAAGGAAAACGATCGGACAAAACGTTCCGATCGATAACGAAACAATAAACTAAACTAGAACAACGGAAAATCAATACTAGAATTAAACTAAATGAAGACTAAAGCTAAAGAATGGAAAAACTGAGGAAAAACTGAAGTAAAATAGGTCTGGGGCGTGTTGGGGTCTCTTGGGGTCTCTGGAGGCGCGAGTGGGGTGTTGCCATATATATAGGCACACCCCAAACCCTAATTTTCCTTCGCTGCCGCCTCGTGACCACCCTTCGCGGTCGCTAGTGTGGTCGCGAGGTAAGTCTCATGTGCTGCCTTCTCGCCATGGTCGCCTCTCTTGCGCTCGCTTTGTACCTCATGACCGACTAGCGGTCGCTAGCCGCTATGAATCGGTCGCGAAATCGTCCGGTGAATTCTCGACGCTTAGCCTCGCGCGGGCACGCAGGTCGCCGTCATGGCTCTTCCGGTGCTTTTGGCTTGCTTAGCGGTCTTCTAGCGACCGCCAGATCGGTCGCTAGGAGGCTGGCGAATCGTCAATTTTGCTCGTGCTTCGTTCCTTGCTTCGATTATCAATATATAAACCTACAAAACGTCAAAGGAACACCCAAGAGCAAGATCTTCTAGAAATAGATGAAACATTAAGAATCGATACATAAACGCACATTAAACGAGCTAAACTCATCTTCAAATATCAACTAAATACGTAAAATGCGCGTTTATCACCAACAACATAAAAATCTACAGGAAAATACATATCATTTACTTTCACAAGAATATTCTCAACAACACCTTCAGATATGCATTAGACCTATCTCGCTAATTGAATGACAACACCAGCTTGTTTCAAAGGCCCTAAATTTAAGTCCTTATACACGTAGTACGACATGACATTTATTGATGCGCTAGATCTAATACGACTTTCTCGATCCTCCGATTGCCAATTATGCATGGAATAGTAAACATACCAGATCCTTGCACTTTTGCGGCAATTTTCTTTGAATAACAAAGCACACATTCTCACTTACTCTAATTTTGCATCATTCCCAAACTTCATTTTTTAGAGCAAAGCTCCTTCAAGAATTTTCATGCACTGGAACTTGTTTAATTGCATCAATCGAGGCAAGTTTATCTCTACCTTCTTGAAAACTTCCAAAATGTCTTTGTCATCCTCTTCTTTCTTGTTTCGTGCCAACCCGAAGTAAATGGATGTGTAATCAATGATTGAGAATTTGAAACTTTAGGTTCTCCACTTACCTTTGAGGAATTGATCTCTCGTGGAAGTCTCAGTAGCTCCTCATGGCCTTGGGTTTTCTCAGCTTCTTCATTTTTTTCTTCCTCATCTTTCTTTTTAAGCTCCGGTTTAACTAACATCTTCCCACTCCTTAGAATAACAGCAGATACGTTCTCCTTAGGATTCAACTCCGTTTGAGCTGGAAGTTTGCCTTGGTTATTTTGTAACCGATTCATTTGAGTGGCCAGCTGAGTAATCTGTGTTCCCATACTTCCTAACGCGGCTTGCGTCTCTTGCTGGAATGCCTACTGACTTTGTACCAAGTTCTTGACAATCTCACTGCTCTGGGCGAGGCTTTTCATGATATCACTCATATTCGGTTCTGCACGGACGGGATGGGCATACTGACCAGCTTGCACAGGTTTCTCAGCATAAATTCCGTGCTCTTCGATTCCATCCAAGTTTGGGTGGTTTCTCCAGCCTGGATTATATGTGTTGGAGAAATGACCGTTTCTCCTATACCTTTGTGCATTCATATGTTGCTCATCTCCAGATCCCATGCATGCTTGCTCAGGGAGATTTTCCTGCAAAGTAGGACAAGCATCAGTATAATGAGTATTTTCAAGACAAATCTCACATTTCATCTTCTCGAGTTTGAGCTACGGCAAAGCCTCTAACTAAGGAAGTTAGAGCATCAATTTTCTCGCTCACTCCCGAAGTTTTTCGCCATGTGAACCGGTCTCAGAACGGTCATCATCCTCATCTTCATATTGTTGTCCATCGAAACCATGTCAAGAATGAGTTGTGTGGCTTCCTCCAATGTTTTGTTAGTTAAACTTTCCCCAAGCAAGATCAACAATCTTCCTATCAAGAGCGAGATATACCACGGTAAAAGTAGTTAGTAAGCAATTGATATTCAGAAAATCCATGATCGGGGCATTTACGACACAATTGTCGAAACTGCTCCCAATAGTCCGACAAGCTCTCATTTTCTTTTGCTTAATGTCATTGATAGCCATTCTCAAATTTGCGCTCTTGATTCAGTGGAAGAATTTCTCAAAATTGCTCTTCCAATCATCCCAAGTTCGAATCGAACTAGAAGGAAGATCAAAAGCCAATCTCGAGCTTTGCCCGCAATGTGAGAAAAAGTTAGCAATTTTAAATTATCTTGTAAAACCATTAGACGTAATGTCGCGCAAACTAAATCAAACTCAAGAAGGTGCTTGTGTGCACTCTCTCCGTAAATCCCCAAACTTAGGTAGCACTTGAATAAAACCAGGTCGTATTTCAAAGATTTCCATTGATAGTTGGCGAACAATGCACAACGGGCGATTGTTCCTATTATGCCTAATTCCTCGATCACCGAGCTCTCATGGATTAGATTCACAATGTGCCTCGTCACCCATTGGAACTTCAACTATATGTTCAACTTCGAGTCTAGTGAATTTGATCTAACACCGCTTAACTCCTTGGTTCGCTTTTTCAATCTCCGCGCGGTCTTCTCGATCTCCGGATTAAAAATTAATTCACCCGCACGGAAGAACGAGGCATAAACTAAAAGAAAATAACATAAATAAAAATGGCAAACCGAAAATTAGACAGAATCACTGCTTAAACCGATCCCCGGCAACGGCGCCAAAATTTGGTGCGTCGCTTTTCACCAAAAATAATCGACTGACAGACAGTCGGTATGCCCAAACTGCACAGACAGCAGTAAGCAAAATCGTCTCCCAAGGGATCGGCGAGAATTCTCCTAAACTTTCGACCTGCAACGTAACCACGAATAAATTGGGATTACTAAAAACTAGGAATAATTAAATAAACAATAAATAGAAAGAGGAATTGAATTATGATTAAATAGAAGAAATATTGAGAAAGGTAACAAATACGTGAAAATATTCCGACAACCAATTAATTCCACCCTAGCTTGATCTTTTGATCATCGATGCAAAGATAACTTTAACTCATGCAAATAAATCAGTTATGACCACTGAAGACGCTTCTGATGCGATCTTATCTCTCCTTAGTTTCTCGATAATTAGGAAGACGCTTCACTAAATATTTCTCTAATCGACTGACAACCGTAAGAGACACTCTATAGGTTTAATGAATCGACAAAGATTAAGAACTAGAGACCCGATTCAAAACCGATAAACTCGACGCAGATTACCGAATTAAGATTGTTATTCCTTGACCAAGGTCAATTTACCACTAATCAAACCTAAACCACGATTACGTTTGGCGATTTAATTGGCTATTAATAAATTCCAACTCACTAAATATTCACGACTACCCAGCGGATTGAAACAATTAAATCACAGAGAAAATAGAGAACAACAAATACTTGCATACGAATTAAAGGATAAATAATGATTAGATCTCACATAGAATCATGCTAGGCTTCCTTAATCGCGCTGTAATAAAGAGATTAGCTAGAACTCATATAGAATAAAAGCAAAGAATAATTAAAAGAAGAATTAAAGAAACGGCGACGTGAATAATGAAAATGAAAGAAAAAATGGTTGAAGCCTCAAATCTCAATTCACGTCAATATGGCTTCGCCTCAAAATTGGGCGTGTGAAGTTGTGTAAGTTTTTAGGCGTGGAATTTCTTGTGTAGTGTGGAGGCGTGAGATTAGTCTGCTCCAAACAATTAAACTAAATAAAATATAACCTAATAACTAAAAGGGCCGCAAGGCCGTAACAAACTAATAATAAAAGGCTTCAAAATAATAATAAGCCTCATAAAAATAAGCTTCCAAATAAATCTTCATTCAATTCATGGCTTCAATTTCCTTCCAAAATCCTGCTTTTTCTTCCAAAATAATATCAACACCTACAAAATCCACAAAATATGCAATTAGCTTTATAAAATAGGATTAAGTAGATATTAAGCATTTAAACTCCTCAAAAATCAACCAAAATATGCGTATAAAATACGCCTAATCAATATTAACATTAAACATCAATTAATATTTATAATATGAACCAAATGCTTAGAATTCCTTTTGTCCTCACACATATTTTACATATGTGTTCAATAACTCCCAACAATGCATATTAGGTTCATATTATTTCTACACATAACATATCCTATCATTTTCAACAAATGAAATCAAATAAATCCTTAGATATATACATATAGTTTTCGGTATTCAAAGGGAAAATAGGTGTAGTGTCTCAAAAATTTTAAGATTAATATATGATGTTCATATCATATATTAAACACTATATCTCAACTATTTCTCAACAAATAAAATCAAACAATGGCTTAAAAATACTTAAATATATTTCGCCCTTTTTGAAAAATAGGAGTAGTGTTTCAAAATTTAATGATTAATATATGATGTTCATATCATATATTTAACACTATACCTCAACTATTTTCCAACAAATAAAATTAAAATACAAGAAAATTCAAAAAATATTCTGAAAATTATGATATTTATTCTACATGCTCCTAATACATTAACAAGCAACAATATCAAATAATATTCACAAAAGCATGCTTTATCACATATAAAAAGAAATAAAGCATAAATCGAAAAAAAACAAACATGCTCCGAAAATTATGAAATTTTAACAGTATCCTTTGAACATTATTCTAAGTATTTTTAGTTCATGGCTTGAGAGAATTTGATGGCTCTAAAGTCACGAAAAAAAATGAGGAGCAACTAGGGTTTTTAAACCCAAAAAAAATCAAACAAAAATTCTACTCCATTAGAATGGAAGAGGATGATGAATAATACCTTCCTATGGTCTTAGAAAGATTATTTGAGTGTGGGAGGGGTTTGGAAGGAGGATTAAAGGCTCAAGGCTTGAAGAGTGTAGAGAGAATTTGAAAATTTGAGAGCAAAAAGGGTTCTAAGTGAATGGGCTGCAATGGAACGTCTCCCCACTGTATTGTCAGACCTAAGGGCTGTCATTGCCATTTGGGGGTGGTCTTGGTGGTAGTTGGGAGGTGGATTGGTCAAATTACCCGTTTTGGCGTGTTAATACCGACTCTTTAAGTTTTAACGCGCTTTCGATTGATTTCTCGGAACCTTAAGGTTTTATTTTATTAAATAGCCTCCAAATGACTTATTTCAATGTTTATAAAAATTTCATGAATTTCGGACGTCGTCCAATAAGTCAATTCCGAGTTATCGCGGAAAAACGGCGTTCGACGATTAAATTATGCTCATTCAAAAATTCTATTGAACTATTGAGATTTCATAATTAATTTGAGTCTTATAAATCATAATTTATTGATTTAGACCCTTGGTGCGAGTTTCGGATCGTTCGGATCGATTAGGGTTTTCCAGATATTTTTCCCGACGTTCGGTTAAGTTCTTCAGAATTTCTTTCGTAAATTGATTCTTATAATTTCTAAATTCATAATAATATACTCCTTCATGATTTTAATTTTTATCATTAATTATCATGATTAGCACGGATGGAAATTGATCCGCTCAGAATAGTGCTTTTAAGACCGACCAGGGCAAGTATGCTAGAAAATTCTTATTCTTCGCTTCTCACATGTTTTTGCGAGAGGATTCTAGAAATTAAATCCTTTTGTCAAGATTCATTCTCGATCTTTCATTCTATGTTCGAGCTCTTCAGAAACCCTAATCAGGTGAGGATTAGTCACTAGTTTTAATTTTCTAGTTTTCGATCTCTCGAATCGATTCTAATTGTTTCTTTGGTTACCTTAAACATAATTAATGTCTAAGAACCACAAATAATTGATTTAAACATCACTAATAAAAGTTTTAAATGTTTCGGGTTATTACACGCGCCTTGCTTTCTTCTGAGGGGCACAATTTCCCATCTCCTTTACTTGCTTCCTCTTCTTCTGACCTCGGTGGGGGGCCTCGTACTGACCAGCTCGTCGGTTATGACCTTGTTACTTTTTAAGAATCCCATCACGCACCAACTTTTCGATGTCTGCCATGAGATCCCTGCATTCCTCCGTGTCGTGTCCATAATCCTCATGGAATGAGCAATACTTGTCTTTGGATCGGCGTTTCGATCCCCCTGTCATGGGCCGAGGTTTCTCGAACATGTCCGTGTGGAGATCGTAAATCTCCGCTCTTGTCTTCGTAAGGGGTGTATACTGAGGTCGTTCGGGGTTCTTACGTAGCCCGAGCCTGGACTCTATAGGGCCACGTTGTATCATTTCCAAGGCACTTCGTCGAACTTGGCCTCGGTCCCCTCGACCATCCTCTTTCCTTTTCTTGTCAGAGGGCTCGACTTGTCGGCTCTCGCTTTCTCCCGTCCGCCCGTCCACTTTAGCAAACCGATCGCGCTATGCCACGGCTCGGTCGCGAGACGGGCTCGTGATTGACGATCTCCTTGTATAGAGCCCCAGGCAAGATACCGTTCTGGAAAGCCGAGATAATGAGGAGGTCGTTTACGTCCTCGAATTTTAGGTATTCCTTGTTGAACCTGGTCATGAAGTCGCTGATGGACTCACATCGGCCTTATCTCACAAATGAGGAGACGAGCGATGTGGTCTCGACTCGACTTTTGGAAGAACTTTCGATGAAAGGCTTCCATTAGATCTCGGTAAGATCCAATGCTGTCGGGAGGTAAACTGTCGAACCATCGACGGGCGTTGTCGATCAGTAGCTCCGGGAACAGCTTGCACATGTGGATGGTGTTGAGACATTGATTGATCATGTTGTACTGAAACTGAGAGAGGAAGTTTTACGGATCCCTCAGTCCGTCATAGGGGGCGATGCTCGGCACCCTGTACTTGTTCGGGAGAGGAGTGTCGAGTATCTCGTCCGAGAAATGGGTAATGATCTTCCCGTACCCATCGAACCCACCTGTCGGGGAGCGGTGCTGAGTTCGTCGGCCGCACTCGTTATAGTGGTGGGGATCGACCTCGCGGTGATCACGACGTCCTTCTCCACATTGCTCATCCCTTGCACGGTCGGTATGGAACCCAACCCGCTTAGAGGTATTATCCGCAGCACGAGTGCCTATCATCCGGAGGCTGGGGGAGCCACCTCGCTGTGTCACCTCGTGCTTTGATGAGGCTTCGGCGTCCTTTTCTTCGTGACGATGCCGACCTTGTTCTCGGCTGAGGTACTAAAGGAAGCTCTCCTTATTCTTTTCGAGGAACCCTTTAACCGCCTTGTCGAGGTTCAACTGCGGTGCTATGGGTTCTTCTTGGTTGCTGTTGCGACATCCTCCACTATGGTACTCTTCTTCTTCATGCAGGATCGCATGGCCTCGCATATCGAGACTTTGAACGTGCCCTTCGGGGGTCGTATCTCTTACCGGGCTTTTTCTCGGCCGAGCTCGATGCGTCCTGCCGCCATTATTGTTGCCGGTAGCAACCCTGGATGTAATGCTTCTTGTATTCATCGTTGTTCTGATTGTTACCCGAGAAAAAGATTGAAAACACAGAATTTCGTTTTCCCACGACGGCGCCAGTGATCGATTTTTTTTTCGTAAGGTAATAAATGCAATAAAGAACACGAGGAAGTAACATGGTTCGATCTTTAAAATAGATCTACGTTCACGGAGCAAGAGAGTGTATGTGTATTTGAGTGTGTAAGAAGCGATTACAAAGAGTGTAGATGATCTTCTTCCGTCTAATCTAGCCTCTATTTATACACCATAATATTGAGTTCGACTCTAATACAAAGTCTTCTCTCATAAGGATTCTTTTAGATATGCATCCGAATCTTCTACGTCTCCACTTGTGATATGAGTTGTAGTTGGTTTAGGAGTCTTCTTGGGCCGAATTCACATAGGCCGAGCTTTATAGTCGGGGCCTATTTGTATTGGGCCTCTTCTTGGGCCGGACTTACATAGGCCGAGCTTAACATCGGGGCCCATTTATATTGGGCCTGATGCTTGGGCCTAGTAGTTGGGCCGTATCCTATCAGTATATATATATATATATATATATATATATATATATATATTATACACACACACACAAACATAAACACATGCTTGCTCCTTGTTGTTTCTTTTTCTTCGTTATGTGTATGTGTGTGTGCGTGCGTGAGATGAAGGAAAAAGGTTGATTTGTTGCCAAGTGGCAGGGGGGAGGTGTGTGCCGATAGGGTGGCGGCAGCGTAGGTGGCTCCGACTGCTGGCGTTTGACCTAGAGGAGAGGGAGTTAAGACGGAGGTGGTAGAACTATTAACGATGAAAGGCGTGGAGACGATGGAGGCTCTTTTGTCGTCGTTTCTATTCAAAAAAGTCAGATAGAAAGCGGATAGATCAGAGAGAAAGAGGGAAGTGGCGAACAATGGCAGCGCCTCGCCCGATCCTGGCAGGAGAGAAAGGCTGAGGAGAGGTTGTCAGCGGCGCTGTTTTGTTGTAACAGTAGAGTCACGATGGCCAAATGAGAGGATGAATGGTGGCGTATTATTTTTTAGGGAGAGGGATGAGGGTTATGTGATAGAGAAGTGAGAGAGGTTGGAGAGAAAATAGAGAATTGAGAAAGAAAAGAGGGGGATGTTAGCACCGTCATTGCCGACGGTGACGGTAGGTAGAGGGCGGCTACATTGTTGGGAAGAAAGAGAGAATGAGTAGGAGAGATGGATCTGAGGAGAGTGAGAGGGGGTAGCAAGAGTGGGAAGGAGTTTTGAAATAAAGGCGAGGAGATGGAAGCCGAGGCTGTCGCCGTCGCTATCTCCAGCTGTGGTAGTGGGGGTGTGCAAAGGCAACAACATAGGTGGAGAAGAAAGAGAGAAGTGGGTTTCTTTATCTTAGATAGAGACTTGAGAGAGGGTTGGGGATGGAAGAACAATGAAAGACTTGGCGATGGTCGACGGTAATGGGTGTCGTCGGTATCGGTGAGGCGGCGACCATCGGAATATTTGAGAAAGAAAGGATGGAGTTTGGGTGTGCTCTGTGGTATGTGCGTGTGAGTGTTTTTAGAAAAAAGATAAAGAAGAGAGAGAAACGTGAGATATGGGTATAGAGATATATATACCTCTTATCTTTTATTTATTTGTGTGTATTATGCTTGATCAATTAGAATTAAACCATGACTATAAATAAAGAGAAGGATTATTAATTGGGCTACAGAGTCAAGCTTAGTTTACTATATTGATTTTGACTGTTTTTTTTATGTGGGTCAGGATCAATTTTTGATTTAATTAGATTTTGGTAGTTGATTGCTTTGATTTTAATTAAATTAGTTTTTAATTTGAGTTCGACTTTTTAATCATGGCATGATAACATTACTTGTGCCAAGTATGTATATGCCTTGAGAATTATTACTTATTAAAGTAACACTCGATTATATATAAATTATAATCAATTAAGGTTTATTTGAGATAATTATTAATCTCACTAGTGATGAATACAATTTCATAATAAGTATAATTATGTGTATATATATTACTTTTTTATATGTTTACGGCATAAAACTAGTTTGTTTGAATTAAACTAAAGTTTATATACTTTTGCAATAAAATTATTTTGATACTTTTCAAAGTAAAAGTCGAGCAAGGGTATTGTTGGTACCCTTAGCCGAGATTTTGATTTTCAAGATTTATTTTGAAAAATTTTGAATATCCAGGCGTAGTGAACCGAAAAGATAGTAGTCTTGCTTTACTTGGAACTAAGGTTAGTATTACAAGACTTATTAAGTTTAGTTTGTCTTGAAGGTTTTGTTGACCAGGGGGATTAGCGTTGCTTTCCCAAGACGAGCTTCCACTTTTAATTCTTTAGCCTTTCGAGGTGGGCTTATTTTATAAAAATATTTAGAATTATATGCTCTGATATTTCTAAAATGTGAATATTTATCCAATATAAATGTTTCTGTTGTGCTCTGCTTTTTTATTGCTCTTGTATAACAATTATAGCTCATAGTCGGTCTAATACACTTACTAAGGTTTGTGCGCACAGACTCGAATCGCAGTAGTATGATTCACACTTGAGAAACGGTCAAATGAATGACTTCGCCAAGTGAATGGTTTCACTGAATGAATGACTTCACCAAATGAATGGTCTCATTGAATGAATGGTTTCACCTAAGATTCGATGGTGGCTATGTTCTCGGGATCAATATTCGTTAAGGGCGCTGCCCCGGATCGAAAAGGAATGTTTGATGATAAGAGTAACAACAGAGAGCATGACACTAACGCCACAAGAAAAAATTGATTTTTTTTTTCATAACTTGGAAATGGCTTTTAGTTTTGAAACTTTTTAAGTTACGTCGAGATATTGGATAAACTATTTTGATTTTACGAAATATTTTAAAAGTTGCATGCCGACTGGAGATGGCAGTGGATTATGGATCCGGTCCAGATCCGCAGATCCAGACTCATTTTTCAGGATCTGGATCTTCAAAAAATAGGATCCGATGGATCTAGACCAAATCCAGATCATTCCTTTAAAATTCGGATCTGGATTTGGATCTTGATTTATAAGATCCAGATTCGATCCAGATCCAACCCATGGATCCATATATTTATATATAATTTTTATTTTTATTTATAAGTATATTATACTCCATCCGTCCCATTAGTGTTGGCTCGTTTTTCTTGTTGGGTTGTCCCATTAAGTTGGCTCATTTCAAAAAAAGAAAATACTTTTTACACTAAAAAGTACATCGAATTTCGTGCCACATATTACTTTACACACAAAACATAACGCTTCTTAATTTACGTGTAAAAAATAAAGGGCCATGAATATTGGGACGGATGTAGTATTATTTTTCTTTCTAGTCGAAGTTGGATAAACAAGGTTATGAAATTGGATGGTAGGTTAATAATATTAGAAAATTGTAACTTGAATTTGAAAAAAAAAATTATATATGAATTAGATATGAGTGGTCTATTTGCTAAGATATGTGTGTTACTTCTATTCCTATTGTAATATTATATGATGTCTTGAAAACAAAAATAAATTTGTAACTAACACTTCTTGTATAGAAATTCTAAATAATTATTATTGTTCCGGCCAAATTGTTCTTTTCAGTCGCTCGCAATAGTACGAGGTCCTTATAGAGCGGTAAGGTCGACCCAAGTCGAATCTCTCGAGTAAGGATTAACAGGGCTACGGTTTAATATCGCACACAGAAACAGAAAAGAAATACTAACGTCCTAAAATAAGGGATCTGTCACGGAACGGATGAAAGCAGGAAATAAAATAAAGCAGGTAAACGGGATGCACTTGGACAACAAGAGGAATTGGCAGAGACACGGAATTGGAAAAGGTCTTCTAGGGTTCAAAACTATCTCGCTATTAATGAATCAAAGACCGGTACACAATGCATAAAACATCCACGCCTCTCACCAAACGGTCAACACTAACTAATCTCTCGATTACGTCAACGTTAGATTCGAATTTAATGGCGGGGGATCTCTCAATCAACTGATAAACGCGTATTTTACACGTTTATTGTTGATATTTAAAGATGAGTTTAGATCATTTAATGTGCGTTTATGTATCGATTCTCAATGTTTCATCTATTTCTAGAAGATATTGCTCTTGGGTGTTCTTTTGGTGTTGTGTAGGTTTACATGGTGAAAATCGAAGCAAGGAACGAAGCACGAGCCAAAATGAGCAATCTGTCCGGTTTAGCGACCAGACTAGCGGTCGCTAGCTGGTCATGAGGCAAACCAGCGAGCGCCCAGAGGAGTAGCGACCGCGACCTCGTGCACGCGAGCAAGCCCTAGCGCCGAGAACTCACTGGACGATTTCTCGCGACCGTTTCAGAATTACTAGCGACCGCTAGCCGGGTCACGAGGTACCATGCGAGCGCAAGGAGGCGAGCGCGAGCGAGAAGAGCGCGCGCGAGACATGCCTAGCAATCGCCCTAGCGATCGCGAAGGGTGGTCGCGAGTCATGGCGGCAGAGGCGCAAATTAGGGTTTCCACCCTTTTCTATAAATAGGGCAAAGCCCCTTGCGCCCCCAATCAGACCCCAGACGCCCGAGCTCTTTTACTTCAGTTTTTCCTCAATTTTATCTTTTTTTTAGCTTCCGTTTAGTTCTAGCTTTAATTCTTGCATTGTTCTAGTTTAGTTTTTCAATTCGTTATCGATCGGAACATTTCGTCCGATCGCTTTCCGTTGTTTTCCGTTCTTTCGCTTGGGATTGGATTCAAGACCAACCATTGTTCTTCAGACGTCTCCCTACGGGTTTTATACATTTAATTTCCGTTTTTATGGTTAAATCGTATTTTATTCCGTTTAATATGTCTGGCTAGTTTTTCGTTCTAATCCTAGGGTTTGCATGATTCGATCCTATATGTTGTGATTCATGCTATTGTTATTTACCTTCCAGGCATTGATTCATGATTCATGGTGCTTATTTATATGTGTTGATTTCTGATCAATCTTGATGCATATCTAGTTGCCGCTAATGACGAATCGTATTAATTGTCAATCGATCTTGAATGCATGATACGAATAAGCCTCGAGTCGAACTCAAGATAGGACATTCAGAGGAAGCATATTCTTAGTGATCCATTTGGAGTTGCTTATTTTCCTCTAGAGACGAATCGTGATAGGTAAAATTAGTAATCAACTGCCGCAATTGTCGTAACTGAAGTTGTTGGTTATATTGTGATCTTCCGTCTTGTCTGGATTAAAACGGTTAATAATAAGCAGGATAAACATCGTTGTGTATAGGATTGGTGCATCCCTAGGGTTAGTCTTTCTTCATAGTTATATTTTGAGGTTTTATTGCTTTATTTTATATTTCTTCTTGGTTATCTTTGCTTTGGATTAAATTCCGAAGCCCCAAAACCTCTCATCCTTTATCTGTGCTTGAATAATATTGAATCATCGTTGAGCTAGCTTCTATGTTTTCGTGATACAATCCCTGTGGATACGATACTTCGCTTACCCTATACTTACACCTTTTCGTGTGAAAAAAAGGAGCGATCAAATTTTGGGGCCGTTGCCGGGGATTGTTAAGATTACATAGGAATAATTTGACGATTCGGATTTATTAATTCAAGTTATATATATTTATTTATTTTTGTCAGTGCTAAATTCTCTCTTTTCTCAGGTGGTTTATGCGTACAAGATCTCAGGGACCTCCTGAAGTATTATTAGATCCCGAGATCGAAAGCTCTCAAAGGAGAAGAGGACGAGAGAAGAGACGGGCTGCAATGGCAGCCAATCCGCAGAACGGGGGCATTCCTCCCGAGCAAGTTGCACGCATGCTAGCTGACTTTGCAGAGATGCAAATACGATGGCGAATATGGGAATCATTGTCCCTCGCCTCCAGGAAATACCTTCAATCACATGTACCGACATCCCACCGAGCAGTTCCAAGGAGGCGGTTGGGCCCGCACGTAGATGCAAACAATTTTGAGCTAAAACCGCCCCGATCAAGATGGTCCAAGGAGAGCGGTTTGGGGAGGAGTCACGGAAGACCGAATGCGCATCTCGAGACTTTCTCGATATTTATGACACCATCAAATAGAATGGGGTGCCACAAGACACGATCCGGATCGCATGTTCGGTTTCGTCTGTGACGGTGAAAGATTGGTTCAAGAGTTTGGACCGAATCGGCATCGACACTTGGGGAAACTTTGCGAGAAGTTTCTTTCAAATACTTTCCACCGACGAAAGCACGAAGATCATCGCTGAAATCTCTCATTTTGCCAAAACCACGACTTAATCATTATTCGAGGCATGGAGAGATTCAAGTCTATTGAGACGATGTCCACAACATGGGTTCTCCAAGGAGCAACAAATCACAGTTCTACAATTGATCGACATGGCGCAGACGAGGAGCATGTTGGATCGCGGCGTGGGGCTATTTATTGAACCGAAAAGTAGACGAGGCAATCCAGACATTGTAGAGATGGTGGCTGCAACAGCTATCAATGGCCAACGGAGAGAACGCCATTGTTCAAAGCATTTCTTGAGAGTGATTCAAAATATGACGATCTCATGAAGAAGTTCACTCTTTTGAAGAGTCGATTGAGATGAGAACGTCCACCACATCAATCGGAGGAATCATCCAATTTCCAACAACCTCCAAAGCAGCTTCAATGTTCGTAATGGTGTAATTCAAGAGCCGAAGAAGCCAAGTCTCAAGACATGATGCAGCAGTTGGTTGTAAGCAACCAACAATTGGCAACGAACCGAATTCGCTTATAAGCAACACCGCGGAAGATAAATCATTTGGAGTCCTTGTGACGGCTATGGGAAGCATATGAAGATGTTGGAAAATCAAATTGGTCAAATAGCCGCACAAGTGAATGCACTACAAAAGACGGCCAATTTCCGAGTGTACGGAGGTGAACCCAAGAATCGGTGCCGCCATCCGGACGAGGTGGGACGAGCCTACCCGAGCCCTACCGAGGAAGAAGAGCATGAAAGCACACCGAGCGTAAACTGCGATCGAGCTCGCGATCGTGAGCCCGATCACGAGGAGTCCGTAAATTTTTCCACGAAGCCCACGATCGAGCGCGTCCCCGCACCCGACCGCGAGCCATCGAGTGTGGGCGCTGGACTTGTTCGCGAAGCGACCCAGGCCGCATGCCACCATGAGCAATCGTGCAGAGCAGTGCTGTCGAGAAATCGCACATGAGCTCGCGCATAGCAAGTCGCACACGAAGAAGGAGTCCAAAATACAATGTATACCTCGCGACCTTCCCAATGGTCGCGAGGTCGACCGCGAGGTGCCCCTAAGCAAATCGTCGCACATACACTCCTCGGTCCTGTTCTCGAGTCGACTTGTCAAGTCGAATATGACGAGGAGTTTGCTCGTTTCAAAGAGATTTTTCAAAAGTTGAGATAAATTTGCCTCTCTTTGAAGTCACTGCGAAACATGTCGGGATACATGAAATTCTTAAAAGACGCGCTTCCAAGCAAGAAGAAACTGGGGAAATTTGAGAAAATCACCCTATCCGAAGAATGCAGTGCCGTCTTGCAAAGGAAGCTACCTCTGAAGCAGAAGGATCCCGGCAGTTTTACGTTAGAGTGCGAGATCGCCGAGCAAATTTTTCCAAATGTTTTGTGCGACTTGGGGGCGAGCATCAATCTGATGCCGTTGAACGTATTCAACCGGCTACACCTAGGAAAGATGAAGCCGACGAAGATTTCACTGATGATGGCTGACCGGTCAGTCACATATCCAAAAGGTATCGTCGAAGACGTGTTGGTAAGAATTCGGGATTTTGTTTTTCCTGCCGACTTTGTGATTTTAGATATTCCCGAATTCAAACAACAACCGCTAATCCTAGGTAGACCTTTTCTAGCAACTGGTCGTGCGTTGATTGATGTGCAGGAAGGCAATCTCACGTTTCGTGTTAACGATGAGGAGCTACAGATTTCCATATACGACGCCATCAAGCAACACGACGGTGGAAAGCCGGAAGATTGTTGCTCGATCATGACTACTGCTGCCGCACACGTCTCACATTTAGAGGGTACTCGACCGATCGAGGAAGCTGCGCGAAGGAAGAAGTGGACTCGGCATGGAACTCCGAGTGTATCGTTCAAGTTTGGAGGGGGGGGCACTTCCATAGTCAGTGGTGGTCATCCGTGAATGCTAAGTTTAGGAGGATCCACGAGTTGAGAAAGATTTCTGTTGCCACCAAAACTCCAGATTAACAAGGTTAGTGATGGTCTAGCTAAAGACGTTAAATTAGCACTTGTTGGGAGGTAACTCAACGTTTTCTTGTTTTATTTTTGTGTTTTGTTTTGTTTTTCATTTGTGTTGCTTTTTGTCGTCTTGTGTCTTTCTTTTCGTGTTGTGTCTGTCGATCAACGAGTTAAATGAAGTGTTTTAATCCATGTGGCCAATGATGATAGAAATTTTTTGTGAAATTTAATGATAGTGCACATGATATGTTAGAAAATGACGCATGAATGACTTGAGATTGCTTAAACTTGTTGTTTTCACCATTTGCTTAACCCGTGAGACTTGAGCTTCACCGTATAAACATCTTGATACGCTTTTAATTGTGTGATATCATTCATGTGATTATCTTCTAGAACTTGCCATTCTTACGGTCGAGATTGCCATATGTGTTTCAATTTGGAAAGGATAAAGACCATCTTTGTTAACCACATATTCACCCAAACACTAACCCGATGATATATACCATTTGTCGCTTCTTTGAGCCTTTATTAGACTTTTCTTTCGATTAACCGATGATAGGAGGTGAGGATGGATATGGGAATCAAAGGGGTTGAAATTTTGATGTAGTTATGACGAGAAAAGTTTCTTTTAGAAAATACATCCGTGGTGAAGAATAGTACCTTTGTTGTGAAAGTTAAACCCTATAAGCTCTAGAAAAGAAAAGAAAAGAAAATGTTAAGTTCACTATGAGTGTTGAGCATAAAGGGTCTTTAATCAAAGTATAGGTACATTCGTGGCATTAAACGTTGATTTAGCACGCTGGGAGAGAAGAGGAAAATGGACAAAGTCCATATGTGTGAAATGTATAAATGGTGATGCTTGAGTATACTTGAGTCACTTAGCCATATATTATCCTACCTTAACCAATGTGCCTACATTATAACCTATCAAAAGACCTCTTTGATCCTTATTTGAACACATTTGACGCGGTGGAGGTGTTAGAGAAATGGCAAGCCTATGGTAAGATGTTGCATTGCATTGATCTATGAGTGTATACACGTCCTTAATTTCTTTATGAGTTTGAGTGTATCCTCTATATTCTACACACATGCCGTTGTGAGGGTTGAATAAAATGAGTTTTTGCCCTCGATGGTTGTTTGTGTTGAGTTGTTTAACATCGTCATGTGCGCTAATGTTTTTGAGCATCAATATGTTTCTGAGGCTTATAATGGTTATCCTCTTTGCTACGCTCGCTGATCTTTCGTTGTGTCTTTCTGCTCGCTTTTGTTTGAGGACAAACAATGCTTTAAGTTTGGGGGGTTTGATAAACGCCATTTTACACGTTTATTGTTGATATTTAAAGATGAGTTTAGATCATTTAATGTGCGTTTATGTATCGATTCTCAATGTTTCATCTATTTCTAGAAGATATTGCTCTTGGGTGTTCTTTTGGTGTTGTGTAGGTTTACATGGTGAAAATCGAAGCAAGGAACGAAGCACGAGCCAAAATGAGCAATCTGTCCAGTTTCTAGCGACCAACCTAGCGGTCGCTAGGCTGGTCGCGAAGCAAACCAGTGAGCGCCCAGAGGAGTAGCGACCGTGACCTCGTGCACGCGAGCAAGCCCTAGCGCCAAGAACTCACTGGACGATTTCTCGCGACCGTTTCAGAATTGCTAGCGACCGCCAGCCGGGTCACGAGGTACCATGCGAGCACAAGGAGGCGAGCACGAGCGAGAAGAGCGCGCGCGAGACATGCCTAGCGATCGCCCAAGCGATCGCGAAGGGTGGTCGCGAGTCGTGGCGGCAGAGGCGTAAATTAGGGTTTCCACCCTTTTCTATAAATAGGGCAAAGCCCCTTGCGCCCCCATCGCACCCTGACGCCCGCAGCTCTTTTACTCGCTTTTTCCTCAATTTTATCTTTGTTTTAGCCCGCTTAGTTCTAGCTTTAATTTTGCATTGTTCTAGTTTAGTTTTTCAATTCGCTATCGATCGAAACGTTTCGTCCGATCGCTTTCGTTGTTTTCCGCTCTTCGCTTGGGATTGGATTCAAGACCAACCATTGTTCTTCGACGCCTCCCTACGGGTTTTATACATTTAATTTCCGCTTTTATGGTTAAATCGTATTTTATTTCGCTTAATATGTCCGCTAGTTTTTCGCTCTAATCCTGTGGTTTGCATGATTCGATCCTATATGTTGTGATTCCTCGCTATTGTTATTTACTTTCCATGCATTGATTCATGATTCATGGTGCTTATTTATATGTGCTGATTTACGATCAATCTTGATGCATATCTAGTTGCCGCTAACGACGAATCGTATTAATTGTCAATCGATCTTGAATGCATGATACTAATAAGCTTTAAGTCATGGCGAGATAGACATTCAGAGGAAGCATATTCTTAGTGATCCATTTGGAGTTGCTTATTTTCCTCTAGAGACGAACTCGATAGGGAAAATTAGTAATCAATCGCCGCAATTGTCGTGAATCAAGTTGTTGGTTATATTGTGATCTTCCGCCTTGTCCGGATTAAACGGTTAATAATAAGGTGATAAACATCGTTGTGGCTAGGATTGGTGCATCCCTAGGTTAGTCTTTCTTCATAGTTATATTTTGAGGTTTTATTGCTTTATTTTATATTTCGCTTGGTTATCTTTGCTTTGGATTAAATTCCGAAGCCCCAAAACCTCTCATCCTTTATCTGTGCTTGAATAATATTGAATCATCGTTGAGCTAGCTTCTATGTTTTCGTGATACAATCCCTGTGGATACGATACTTCGCTTACCCTATACTTATACCTTTTCGTGTGAAAAAAAGGAGCGATCATCAACCTACCATCAACTACGAAGGATATTTTATTACAAGGCACACGATAGCAAAAACCCTAACCACATATATTAACTATTCAACAACAAATCAATCTCTCGATCACGTTCGTTGTCACACTTATATTTAATAATAAATCTGCTCTCGCATATCTTCATAATCAAACATAAGCACACAATTAACCTACACTATTATCTCGAACACCATGTATGGAGATCATGAAATAAACAATATATATGGATGAGAAAATCGCAAATCATCAACACAATAATCACGATTCAAGATAAGAACAATCCAACATATATTACTCTACAAAACAATAATTTATCTCCTGGTAGAAATTATTCCAATCTCAATTACATAGACATAATGAAAACGAGAAAAACTTACAAACCATTCATAGATAAATTCGTCTTCCAAATATCCGGAATCATTCAATCTCAATTGTTAATCCAAATGCACAATAATTAAATGAGGAAAAGGAAAAGAAAGAAGAAAAAAAAATGAAATCCGTGCATGTGCGTGAGTGTGTGAACTATAGGTTATGCGGTTGTTCTTTATATTTATAAATCCCTCGAAAGCCAATTAAAAATACGCTGAATTGGTCCTGAAAATCACACCCAGCGCCGGACGGGATGAAACCGGCGCTGGGTGAGGCTCTCTGTCTGGGCAAACGGATGGCACCCACCGACGCTGCCCGAAGCGGCGGGTGTAAGCTTCGTCAGGTAAACGGATGGCACCCAGCGCCGGACGCGGCCCAACGAGCATTGGGTGTAGGGTTCTGTCTGGGTAAACGGATGGCACCCAGCGCCAGACGTGGCCCAGCGAGCGCTGGGTGTAAACTTCTGTCTGGGCAAACAGATGGCACCCAGCGCCGGACGCGCCCAAGTCTTGCCGGTGAAAGGCTTCGTCTGGCATCGGATGGCACCCGGCGCGAACGCGCCCGGCGTTGGGTGTAGCGAAGCTCGGGCAAACGGATGGCATGCAGCGTCGGACGCGGCCCAGCGAACGTTGGGTGTAGCGTTTGTCTGGGCAAACGGATGGCATGCAGTGCCGGACGCGGCCTAGCGAGCGCTGGGTGGTGCTTGGGCTACATTTTTATTTCGTTTCATTTTCCCTCATCTGAACTCCGAATTACAATCCATTTGCGCCTACTGACTCTTATCGAGATGATCTTTAATATACATAATTCTTGGCACATCCATTTCATCCTATTTAATGTCGTTTTTCTACAAAACATCGAAACAAACAGAATAAGTTCGAATCGATAAATACTAATCAAATCAACGGTATAAATAGGACAAACTACTAAAAACAACATGTAAAAGAATACCAAAAATAAGGACAAAATCATACTAAACAACTCCTTCACACTTAAACCTTTGCTTGTCCTCAAGCAAATATTATCATCACGACACGAGAAAAGAAATCAAGAAAACATAAATTCAAATGGATAAAACATGACTTCACATCATCCTAGAAATTCTAAACCAATACATTTCTCAACATGATAATGAATCAACAATTGATTGAGCATGCGGCTTAGTCCGAGCAAATCACAATTTTGATCTACATGCATTTAATAATCGAAAAGCCAATTCATATATATCCTTGCATAACACATCTCATTTTCAACATAACACACAACTTCCAATACCAAATGTGATGACTCAATGAGGATTATAAGACAATATTCATTAAGTCAAACCTTCGAGTTGAAAACCCGAGTATCCTAATGTGGTTTTCCATTCTCAATACTTTTGAGCTTCCATTCGAGAAGCAACATGAAGTGAGAGGAGTAGAGCCCCTTATTCCAACTTTAAGGCCAATTATTCAACCATAAACAAATTATTCCAACTTTTTTTTTATAACAATCTTTTTCATATTTTCATAATATTTTTTTTTCGAGATAAGACACGCAAGAGGACCATATAAATAGCAACGAAAATCAACTACACATATCACTTCATAACAATTTACATCGACATGCCCCACAACTAGATCAATCATCAACAATTATCAAGCCAAGTCACGCATCGATAAGAATTACTAGAAATCAGTTCGGGCGTGCATACCCAATCAAATCATGCTCACTCAACTCTACTCGTATACTAGACGATAAAGCATACTCAAATCCAAACAAAAGGTATAAAATGGAGGACGAAACACCCAAACAAACACAAGTCACATGCAAACACACAAAGACGGCAAGCACGCCTCCACACTTTAGACAACACACTTCACTAAGTGCGCAAAAACCAAAAAGGTAAAATGTAGAAGTGAACTTCCCTGAAATTGAGAGAACATGTTAACGAGGTACGGCGGTGACGACGTCCAGTGGCTTGAGTGTTCATGTTATACAGCTCGCCACAACTCTCATCTCACTTATTAAAAACCAAAAAAGAAAAAGAATAGAAACAAAACAGAAAAACAAGTAAACTCGTGGGTTGCCTCCCACGTAGCGCTCGTTTCAATGGCACAAGCTCCACCAGTGAAAAACAGACTATCAATAGTCTTTCACCTGCAGGAATACCATCTCAACCAGAGTATCAGTAGTAACAATATAAACACAGATGACAGTCAAGGTAGCAAATAATGAATTAATTAAGCTCAAATCATACATCCTATTCTTCAAAGCAAAATAGATAACTTCAACTCCAAAAGAACAATACTTTGGAGAATTAGGATGTTGAACAATTATAGATGCTACCTCAACGTTTGTCCTCTCCTCATCCTTCAACTGGTTTGGGAAGATATCAGGTTGTTCAAATTTAGTCTCGGCTTGATGAAACCTTGACTCTTTAATCTCATCATCACCGATTCTTCCCTCGACTTCACCTTCTTCAAAGAATATAAAAGAAGAAGTCTGCTGCAGTTGACTCGGCATCTCCTCCACACTTTGGTTGTGAATCAATTCTTCCACTATCCTGGCTAACTGACTGATTTGGATCATTACACGTTCGATAGATGCTTCCAAAATTTCGAACCTTTGTTGACTCGTCTAGATGAAAGACATCAGTGTGACTTCCAATGTCGGCTTCCCCGACTGACTTGCCTGAATGAAAGCCTGCAATGACTCCTCCAATGTCGGCTTCACCGGCTGACTCTTCTGAATGAATGCCTGCAATGAATCCTCCAATGTCGGCTTCACCCGACGACCGCCTCGAATGAAAGCCCCGAATGACCTCTAATGTCGGCTTCACCGGCTGACCCGCCTGAATGAATGCCTGCAATGAATCCTCCAATGTCGGCTTCACCGGTTGTTGTTGGAAGAAGAGGTCCTGACTATATGAAGAACTCTGAGGAAGCCTCCAGTAGGGATCATAGGCTTGATGCTCACAGCCTGACGGGTATCCCTCAAAATATTCAAATTGGGCTCCTACTTTGTAAGGAGAATTTGCCCAATACGGCGCGCTTTCCTCCTCCAGGCCGATCGACCATATTCATATCACTGATAACCCTGCATTAACAACACAAACTACAAAAACAAGATCACACGCACCTGTTGGAGAAAATAGTAACAAAGAAAAAGAAAAAGAAAGAAATAAAAAGAAGAAGCACGAAGGAAGAAACAGAAAAACAAAATGAAACACGAAAAACAAAACGACACAAACCAAAAGCCTAAAGCCTTCCCCGGCAACGGCGCAAAAATTTGTTCCGACCAAATTGTTCTTTTCAGTCGCTCGCAATAGTACGAGGTCCTTATAGAGCGGTAAGTTCGACCCAAGTCGAATCTCTCGAGGAAGGCTTAACAGGGCTACGGTTTAATATCGCACACATAAACAGAAAAGAAATACTAACGTCCTAAAATAAGGGATCTGTCAGAACGGACGAAAGCAGGAAATAAAATAAAACAGGTAAAACGGGATACACTTGGACAACAAGAGGAATTGGCAGAGACACGAAATTGGAGACGGTGTTCTAGGCTTCAAATCTATCTTCGCTAATAATGAATCAAATACCGGTACACAATGCATAAAACACCCACGCCTCTCACCAAAC
The DNA here is from genome assembly GCA_036937905.1 of Salvia rosmarinus. Lineage (NCBI taxonomy): Eukaryota > Viridiplantae > Streptophyta > Magnoliopsida > Lamiales > Lamiaceae > Salvia > Salvia rosmarinus. The sequence continues at coordinate 81,685 of JAODLM010000736.1, forward strand.
GGTCAACACTAACTAATCTCTCGATTACGTCAACATTAGACTCGAATTTAATGGCGGGGGATCTCTCAATCAACCTACCATCAACTACAAAGGATATTTTATTACAAGGCACACGATAGCAAAAACCCTAACCACATATATTAGTTATTCAACAACAAATCAATCTCTCGATCACGTTCGTTGTCACACTTATATTTAACAATGAATCTACTCTCGCATATCTTCATAATCAAGCATAAGCACACAATCAACCTACACTATTCTCTCGAACACCATGTATGGAGATCATGAAATAAACAATTTATATGGATGAGAAAATCGCAAATCATCAACACAATAATCACGATTCAAGATAGAACAATCCAACATTGATTCCAATCTCAATTACATGACATAATGAAAACGAGAAAACTTAAAACCATTCATAGATAAATCCAATTCGCGACCACGCCCGCGACCGCAATCGCTGGGGTGGTCGCTGACACTTTGGGATCTAACAAAACAACGAAACACGACACAAACAAAGAAACACAACCAAAACAAAACGAAAACAACAAAAACAAAAGTGTGTAAAACTGCTGGTTACCTCCCAACCAAAAGCTAGAATTATCGCCGCTAGCTCGACGGTACCTCGATCATGGTTCGCTTAGTCAATACCGACTTCTACCGGTGTGACTTGAAGTAGATTTGAGGTACTGGCCGCTCACTTTAAAAATGTTGCCCCGAGTCTAGAGCTCAGAACTCCCATTGGCAAGTTTATCGTAAACAATATACGGCCCCGACCATCTCGACTTGAGCTTTTCCTGAATAGACGAGTCGAGCATTGTAAAGTAAGACTTCATTACCCGCTAAAACCTTTGGCACGAATGTGGAGGTCATGGAATTTCGAGCTCTTTTCCTCAGATATCCGAGAATTTCGAAAGCTTCATTCCTCCACCTCAAGCTCCAACAGCTTGGTCACTTCTCATCATACCGCCTCCTCGAAATCCATGTTAATTCTCCTCGTCGCCTAATATGCTTTGTGCTCCAATTCAACCGTAAATGGCAGGATTTACCAAATACCATTTGATATGGAGATAGTCTGATGGAGCTTTGTACGCAGTTCAGAAGCCCAAAGAGCATCATCCAACCGCTGGCCCAATCATACCGAACAACCGATTTCTAGAATCGCTGATCTCTCGGTTGGCGAGCTCACTTGCCTGCTTGCTTGTGGATGGTAGGGGAGGACTGACCATTTCACACCATATTTGGCTAGAACATCGCTTAGCCACTTATTGTTAAAATGCACCCCATCATCGATCAAAGCTCCTGACTCCAAATCGAGTCGAATGTTCTGTGAAGGAATTTGATCACTACCTTGAGTCGTTCGTGATACCGGAATCGCCTCACCCAACAGAAACGATTCCACAAGAAGAAGAATATACGTAACCACAAGACACGGGAACGGGCCCATGAAGTCGATCCCATACGCCAAATAGTTCCACCTCCATGATGGTTTTCTGTGGCATCTCGCCTTTCTTAGTGACATTCCCAACTCTTTGACAACGATCACAACTCTTGATAAAAGATTGGCAATCTTTGAAGATCAAGGCCAAAAGAATCCATCAGGCAAATCTTTGCCGCTGTCTCGTCACGCAAAATGGCCTCCAACAACTAACTATGGCACTGTGGATTATGTTCTCCCATTCTCCTGGGGAACGGAGCGACGATCAAACCATCGGCACATCGGCGGTAGAGATGAGGATCATCCCAATAATAGAACTTAACATCGTGGAGAAACTTCTTTTCAAACGACTTCGCACGATGGAGGTAAAACCCAATCACCAAGTAATCGACAAAATCAGCGCATCATGGTGTGTGATCGATGACGCCAAGATGTGCTCGTCGGGAAGTTCTCCTTATGCCAATCTTCCTATCTCTCCTTCGATCAAGCTTCCAATCGCGACAAGTGGTCGGCAACCACATTCTCACAACCCTTTCTATCTTTGATCTCCATGTCGAACTCTTGAAGAAGGAGGATCCATCTCACCAATCTTGGCTTCAATCTTTCTTGCCAATGTATGACTAATGGCGGCATGATCACAGGTACGATGGTGTGGTGCCCACCAAATAAGGTCTAAACTTATCGAAAGCATAGACCACGCAAGTAATTCCTTCTCCGTGGTGGTGTAATTCATTTGAGCAGTAGTCGAGAGTCTTACTTGCATAATAGATGACTGAAAAGCTTGTCTCGCTTCGCCCAATACAAGACCGATCGCCCAATCGCCGCATCACACATCACCGAATGGTCGACTCCAATCGTGAGACCAAAATCGAGTCGAGATCGTGGCTAACTTCAATTTCTAACGCCCAAACACTCCTTCGTGAACACGAACTTCATATCTTTCTCGAGCAATCCACACAATGGCTTCGTGATCGCCGAGAAATCCTTGATGAACCGCCTATAAAACCCGCATGACCGAGAAAACTCCTCACCGATTTCGACATTTGTAGCGGAGGTAGTTTCGATAGCGACTATCTTTGCTCGATCCACTTCCAATCCTGGCCGAGACTTTGTGACCAAGCACGATACCTTCCTTCACCATGAAATGACACTTCTCCCAATTGAGAACAAGATTCGCCTCTCACATCTTTGCAAAGACTTGTGACAAATTATGGAGACAATGGTCGAACGAAGAGCCAAACACGGAAAAGTCGCCCATAAAGACTTCCATAATATTCTTGATCAACCCATGGAAGATGGACATCACGCACCTTCGAACGTGGCTGGAGCATTGCACAATCCAAACGGCATTCGCCTATAAGTTAAAACTCCATACGGACAAGTGAACGCCGCCTTGTGCCGATCTTGGGCGATGGTAACTGATTGTATCCGAATATCCATCGAGAAAACAAGAGAACTCATACCCGCTAGTCTCGTCCAACATCCGATCAATAAAGGCGGGGAAAATGGTCTTTCCTCGTGGTCGTGTTCGAGCACGATAGTCGATGCAAACCGCCATCCTCGTTACGAGTCTTGTTGCCACAAGCTCGCTCGCCTCGCCTCTCGATCACCGTGATACCCCTTTCGATACCACTGAGTAGGCTAACCCACTACCGCCGGATATGGCATAGATCATGCCTGCGCCTCAAGAGCTTCAACACTTTTTCTCGACGACCTCTTGCATTGCCGGATTCAATCGGCGCTGAGGTTGCACCTTGGCTTGTATTCATTCTCTAACAGATCCGTGCATGCAAATCGAGGGTCAACCCCGATATCGTAAATCATCCACCCAATTGCACTTGTACCGCTCAAAGACAACCATCGTCAGATTCCTCATCACCAAAGCCAAGATATTATCACCGGCACGCCTCATCAAGGTCTAAGAAGGCATACCGCAGTGGTCCAAGAACTCTTTCAACTCCATCTTCGTGTAGTCTCTTCCTTCTTCACCACGGGCCCTTCCTCCAATCGGCTTCCTCACATCCAAATAAGGCACCGACTCCTGGGAGGCCTCGACTTCATCGATGGACTCAAGATACTTAAAATCTCGTCACACGCCCATCAAGGTCTTCGGTGAGAAAATCGAGTTCGCATACAAAACTCCACCGATCAACTGACGAAGTGAGTGGGCGACAACCGCCTATAACTCGACAATCTTCCATGGTCTTCGTCAGTCGCTTCATAGCATCATATATAGATTTTCATCTCGCCGCTGACTCGAAGGTGAGATCTCCATCTTGCACGCCTATCGCTGCTCGTCGGTCGCCAGGAATGGTCGCCGAGAATAAGAGGTGTATTCCATCCTCCGCATATCGAGAACAACGAAATCACCGGAAGATGAAATCGAACTTTCACGAGCACGCCCTCCACTATCCTTTCGGATAAGTCACCATGTGTCTCGCCATCCTCAAGAGCTATGGTGGTCGGCTTGATCTCTCCAATCTCCAATGGTTAAAATGGACAACGGCATCGATTGATGCTTTCAAATCACACGTAACCTCGAGAATGTCGCCTCCGATGACACATGCTATGGTGAAGTCGCTCGATCTTTCGCTACGGCAACTTCTTTTGCAAGACAAGATCGCACTTGAGATGATTTATCGCCTCGAATTTCCCAAGCTTCTTTTTATCGCAACGGCATCCTTCGAAACTTAACGTAACCCGCATATCTCAAGTGCATCAAGTAAAGGAATATTAATGTGCACCTTTTGGAACATCTCCATGAACCCGTCAACTTCTCATCGCATTTGGGCTTGGCTAAACGGCTTGAAACGGAATAGGAGGCACGACGCGGAAATTTCTTCACAACTTGTTTTCATGATCAGCCTCGCGATCGCTGCGTGCGGTCGCCAGCACATGTACAAAGATCTTCCTTCGCTCGCGGGCGACGCTGGCGCCTTCTCGCGCTAGGTGCGTCTCAAGCTTCAGATGATTTCTCGCGGCCGCTTAGAATTACTCGCGACCGCCAGGTCGCCGCCAGGTCCCTCGGGCCGACATGTCGCGGGCGCTGCTGACTTGTTGCGCTCACCGAGCCACTCGCGAACTCCATCGCCGCATTCCTCGCGTCGGCTCATGGTCGCGATCTCGGTCATGAGATTCTTTCTCTTTGTCCGCTTTTCCGCTCGTCTCCTCGTGACTTTGATAAGCTCGCCCACCTCAAATGAATGGCATTACAGCTGATATTTAGGTTTACCTCCAGACACTCGGAAATTGGTCCGACTTGTGTCGCCCATTCACAGCGGCTATTTGACTTATTCGATTCTCCATCATCTTCATGTGCTTTCCCAGCCGCCACAAAGGACTCCAAATGATTAATCTTCCGCCAAGTGTTGCTTATAAACGACCGATTCGTTACAATTGTTGGTTGCTTACAACCAATCGCCGATCACGCCTTCTAGACTCGCTTCTTCGCTCTCGAATCACCCGCTCGAATCGAGAAACCAGGCGGAGGTGTTGAAAATTATTGGGGTTGGCGTCACGAGAAATTTGGGTGATTGTTAGGATTGTACGCGGATTCCCCTGTGACGGTTGTTCCTCCGATTTATGTAATTCACGCCCTCGCCTCGATTATCTCCGACCGCAAAGCATTTATCCGAGCCGCCTTTTCCTTTCCTTTCTTTCTCAAATCGACTTCTTAACAAGGTGAATCGCCCATAATATTATCATATCAATCACCTTCAACGGTAGCAGTTTTCACCACCGTGTCCTCTCCATCGCCATCGATAACCGCTGGCCGCCATCTCTTCTATGACGCGGCCGGCCTCGCTCACACACGCCTGCTCAATAGGCAACCCCTGGCGATGCGCCAACAATACTCCTCGTGAGGTGTCACCGTCAGAAACTGCTGAATCACCGCCTCCTCGAGAATCCATGCCGGGCACCTCCTCAATAGGCCCTCGAATCTTCCCACGACTTAATAAAGATTCATCTCCTAACTCGGGAGAAGTGGGAAATCTCGGCTATGATCTTCTCGTGCCTTAGCCGGAGGAAAGTACTCAAAGGAATTTCTCACGTAATCGCCCAACCGTTGACGCCTGCGTGATCTAAGGTGAACTCCTTCGCTGTTATCGCAGAGAATCCAACATACGATCCGGATTGTGTCTTGTGGCACCCCATTCTATTTGATGGTGTCACAAATGTCGAGATAGGTCTCGAAAGCCCTCCTTAAAATCGCCCCTCGAACCATGCCGACAGGGCGGCTTTAGCTCAAAATTGTTAGCACATTGGGCCCCATCCGCCTCCTTGAAATTGCTGGTAGGAGGTTTGTACATGTAATTCAACGGTCTTGCTGCCTCCCGAGTGTGGACAACGAGTCCCATAGTCGCCAATTGGCGCCGTGATTGCGGAAACCGCCAACAAAGGCAGCAACTACTTCGGAGGAACGCCTGCTATTCCGATTTGCCATTGCTTCCTTTCTTCTTGCCCGCCTCCTTCTCCTTTGTGAATTTTCGATTTCGATCAAAGTTTAGTTCGTGAGGTCCTCGGACTTGTGAACATAAACTACCCGGAGAAAAGAAGGAAATCGATTGGCAAGGAATAAAAATAAAAAATAAAAGTACAACTTGAATTAATAATTCCAAATTGTCAAGTTATTCCTATATGATCTTAACAATACCCGCAAGAAGCGCCAAAATTTGATCGCTATTTTCTAACACGTAAAAGGTGTAAATATAGGTGTTAAGCATCGTATCCATGTGGGATTGTAATGCTAAAATACGTAAGTTAACTCAACAAGGATTCATCATTATCCAAGCAACAAAAATGGTTTTATGAGATTTTAGGCTTCGAACTCAATCCAAAGCAAAGGTAACAAAATGTAAAGTAAATTAAAGCAATAAACACTGGATGTTTAAAAACAGATAAAGACGACTAACCCTAGGGCTGCATTAATCCTATCCACAACGATGATTATCCTGCTCCTATTAACAAATTTTAATCCGCATAAGATGGAAGATCACATATATAACCGACAATTTCGTTATTATTAAAGCGGTCAGAGATTACTAGTTTTCCTACATCTTATACGCCTCTAGGTGAAAACAAGTAACCCAAATGGATCACAAAGAATATGCTTCCTACGAATATCCTATCTCGCCCACGACTAATGCTCATTCATATCATGCATTCGATATCGATTGACAATTAACACAATTACGTAATTAACCGACAACTAAATATGCATCAAGATTGATCGTAAATCAACACATATAAATAAGCACAATCAATCATGAATCAATGCATGGACGGTAAATAGCGATAACAGAATCACAACATATAGGATCGAATCATGCAAACCCTGTGATTAGGCGAAAACTAGCCGCATATAATAAACGGAATGAAATACGATTTAACCATAAAGACGGAAATTAAATATATAAACCCGTGATGTAGCGTTGATGAACACGCTGGCTTGAATCCCAACCTCGGAAAAACGGAAAATTGCAAAGATCGTCTCGGACGAAACGTCCTGATCGAGACAAACGAAACTAACGAAGAACAACCAGAAACAACTCTAGAATGAAACTATATGGAAGCTAAAGCTAAAACTCAAAAACTTATGAAAAACCGGGAAAAGAGGCTCGAATCGTAGGTCTCAAGTTGGGGCGAGGGGTGTTGCCATATATAGCACACCCCAAACCCCAATTTTCCTCGCCGCCGCCTCGCGACCACCTTCGCGATCGCTAGGTGCGGTCGCGAGGTAAGTCTGCCCTCTCGCCCATGGTCGCCTCTGCGCCCGCTTGGTTGGCTCACGGCCATGGCTAGCGGTCGCTAGAATTCGATCCGGTCGTGAGAAATCGTCCGAATGACTTTCTACTTGGCTTTCATGGGCACGATTTCCTGTCGCCGTGTGCCGGGTTCTCGTGAGCGTTAAGGCCATCCTAGCGACCGCTAGGTTGGTCGCTAGAAACAGCCGTAGTGTACAAACGCCGCTCCTTGCTTCGATTTTCAACATATGGACCTACACAACACCAAAAGAACACCCAAAAGCAAGATCTTCTAGAAATAGATAAAACATTAAGAATCGATACGAACGCACATTAAACGAGCTAAACTCATCTTCAAATATCAACTATAAACGTGTAAATGCGCTGCTTATCAACGGCACCGCGCCGACGGCCGCCGAGCGTGGGTGTAAGCTCGTCTGGCAAACGGATGGCACCCAAGACGGACGTGGCCCAACGAAAGTGAAGGCTTCTTCGTCTGGCAATCGGATGGCACCCACGCCACGAAGCGCCCAATGCGTTGGGTGTAGCGTTTATCTAGGCAAACGGATGGCATGCAGCGTTGGACGCGGCCCAGCGAGCATTGGGTGTAGCGTTTGTCTGGGAAAACGTATGGCATGCAGCGCCGGACGCGGCCTAGCGAAAGGCCAAGGTGCACAGGCTACATTTTTATTTCATTTCATTTTCCCTCATCTGATCTCCGAATTACAATCCGTTTGCGCCTACTGACTCTTATCGAGATGATCTTTAATAAACTTAATTCTTGGCACATCCATTTCATCCTATTTAATGTCATTTTTCTACAAAACATCGAAACAAACAGAATAAGTCCGAATCGATAAATACTAATCAAATCAACGATATAAATAGGACAAACTACTAAAAACAACATGCAAAAGAATACCAAAAATAAGGACAAAATCATACTAAACAACTCCTCCACACTTAAACGTTTGTTTGTCCTCAAGCAAACATTATCATCACGACACGAGAAAAGAAATCAAGAAAACATAAATTCAAATGGATAAAACATGACTTCACATCATCCTAGAAATTCTAAACCAATACATTTCTCAACATGATAATGAATCAACAATTGATTGAGCATGCGGCTTAGTCCAAGCAAATCACAATTTTGATCTACATGCATTTAATAATCGAAAAGCCAATTCATATAGATCCTTGCATAATACATCTCATTTTCAACATAACACACAACTTCCATTACCAAATGTGACGACTCAATTAGGATTATAGGACAATATTCATTAAGTCAAACCTTCGAGTTGAAAACCCGAGTATCCTAATGTGGTTTTCCATACTCATCACTTTTGAGCTTCCATTCGAGAAACAACATGAAGCGAGAGGAGTAGAGCCCTTTATTCCAACTTTAAGCCTACTTATTCAACCATAAACAAATTATTCCAACTTTTTTTTTATAACAATCTTTTTCATATTTTCATAATATTTTTTTTTCGAGATAAGACACACAAGGGGACCATATAAATAGTAACGACAATCAACTACACATATCACTTCATCAAAATTTACATCGACGTGTCTCTACGCCTAGATCAATCATCAACAATTATCAAGCCAAGTCAAGATCGATAAGAATTACTAGAAATCAGTTCAGCAGCATACCCAATCAAATCATGCTCACTCAACTCTACTCAGATACTAGACGATAAAGCATACTCAAATCCAAACAAAAGGTATAAAATTGAGGACGACACACCCAAACAAACACAAGTCACATGCAACACACAAAGACGGCAAGCACGCCCACACTTTAGACAACACACTTCACTATGCGCAAAACAAAAAGGTAAAATGTAGAAGTTGAACTTCCCGAAATTGAGAGAACATGTTAACGAGGTACGGCGGTGACGACGCCCAAGCTGGCTTGAGTGTTCATGCTATACAGACTCGCACGCCATCTCACTTATTAAAAGCCTAAAAAGAAAAAGACCAGAAACAAAACAGAAAAACAAGTAAACTCGTTGGTTGCCTCCCACGTAGCGCTCGTTTCAATGGCACAAGCTCCACCAATGAAAAATGGACTATCCATAGTCCTTCACCTGCAGGAATAACATCTCAACCAGAGTATCAGTAGTAACAATATAAGCACAGATGACAGTCAAGGTAGCAAATAATGAATTAATTAAGCTCAAATCATACATCCTATTCTTCAAAGCAAAATAGATAACTTCAACTCCAAAAGCACAATAGTTTGGAGAATTAGGATGTTGAACAATTATAGATGCTACCTCAACGTTTGTCCTTTCCTCATCCTTCAACTCGTTTGGGAAGATATCAGGTTGTTCAAATTTAGTCTCGGATTGATGAAACCTTGACTCTTTAATTTCATCTTCACCGATTCTTCCCTGGACTTCATCTTCTTCAAAGAATATAAAAGAAGAAGTCTGCTGCAGTTGACTCGGCATCTCCTCCACACTTTGGTTGTGAATCAATTCTTCCACTATCCTGGCTAACTGACTGATTTGGATCATTACACGTTCGATAGATGCTTCCAAAATTTCGAACCTTTGTTGACTCGTCTGTATGAAAGACATCAGTGTGTCTTCCAATGTCGGCTTCACCGACTGACACGCCTGAATGAAAGCCTGCAATGACTCCTCCAATGTCGGCTTCACCGGCTGACTCGTCTGAATGAATGCCTGCAATGAATCCTCCAATGTCGGCTTCACCGCTGACTCGCCTGAATGAAAGCCTGCAATGACTCCTCCAATGTCGGCTTCACCGGCTGACTCGCCTGAATGAATGCCTGCAATGAATCCTCCAATGTCGGCTTCACCGGCTGTTGTTGGAAGAAGAGGTCCTGACTATATGAAGAACTCTGAGGATACCTCCAGTAGGGATCATAGGCTTGATGCTCACAGCCTGACGGGTATCCCTCAAAATAGTCAAATTGGGCTCCTACTTTGTTAGGAGAATTTGCCCACTGGCGCGCTTCCTCCTCCGAGGCCCCCGACCATATTCATATCACCGATAACCCCGCATTAATGAGACACCAACTACAAAAACAAGATCACACGCACTGTTGGAGAAAATAGTAACAAAGAAAAGAAAAGAAAGAAATAAAATGAAGAAGCACGAGGAAGAAACAAAAAACAAATGAAACACGAAAAACAAACGACACAAAACCAAAAGCCTAAAGCCTTTCCCGGCAACGGTGCCAAAATTTGTTCCGACCAAATTGTTCTTTTCAGTCGCTCGCAATAGTACGAGGTCCTTATAGAGCGGTAAGGTCGACCCAAGTCGAATCTCTCGAGGAAGGCTTAACAGGGTTACGGTTTAATATCGCACACAGAAATAGAAAAGAAATACTAACGTCCTAAAATAAGGGATCTGTCACGGAACGGACGAAAGCAAGAAATAAAATAAAGCAGGTAAAACGGGATGCACTTGGACAACAAGAGGAATTGGCAGAGACACGAAATTGGAGACGGTGTTCTAGGGTTCAAATCTATCTTCGCTATTAATGAATCAAAGAACGGTACACAATGCATAAAACACCACACCTCTCACCAAACGGTCAACACTAGCTAATCTCTCGATTATGTCAACGTTAGACTCGAATTTAATGGCGGGGAATCTCTCAATCAACCTACCATCAACTACGAAGGATAGTTTATTACATGGCACACGATAGCAAAAACCCTAACCACATATATTAGTTATTCAACAACAAATCAATCTCTCGATCACGTTTGTTGTCACACTTATATTTAACAATAAATCTGCTCTCGCATATCTTCATAATCAAACATAAGCACACAATCAACCTACACTACTCTCTCGAACACCATGTATGGAGATCATGAAATAAACAATTTATATGGATGAGAAAATCACAAATCATCAACACAATAATCGCGATTCAAGATAAGAACAATCCAACATTTATTACTCTACAAAACAATAATTTATCTCCTGGTAGAAATGTTTCCAATCTCAATTACATAGACATAATGAAAACGAGAAAAACTTACAAACCATTCATAGATAAATTCGTCTTCCAAATATCCGGAATCATTCAATCCCAATTGTTAATCCAAATGCACAATAATTAAATGAGGAAAAGGAAAAGAAAGAAGAAAAAGAATGAAATCCGTGCGTGTGCGTGAGTGTGTGAACTATAGGTTATGCGACTATTCTTTATATTATAAAACCCTCGAAAGCCCATTAAAAATACGCTGAATTGGTCTCGAATCATACCCCGCCGGACGGATGAAACCGCTACTGGTTGAGCTCTGTTTGGCAAACGAATAGCACCCGCCGACGCGCCCGCCGAAAGGCCGGTTGTAAGCTCGCTTGGGCAAACGGATGGCACCCAGCGCCGGACGCGGCCCAACGAGCACTGGGTGTAGGGTTCTGTCTGGGCAAACGGATGGCACCCAGCGCCAGACGTGGCCCAGCGAGCGCTGGGTGTAAGCTTCTGTCTGGGCAAACGGATGGCACCCAGCGCCGGACGCGGCCCAACGAGCGCTGGGTGAAGGCTTCCGTCTGGGCAATCGGATGGCACCCAGCGCCGGATGCAGCCCAGCGAGCGTTGCGTGTAGCGTTTGTCTGGGCAAACGGATGGCATGCAGCGTCGGACGCGGCCCAGCGAGCGTTGGATGTAGCGTTTGTCTGGGTAAACGGATGGCATGTAGCGCCGGACGCGGCCTAGCGAGCGCTGGGTGGTGCCTGGGCAACATTTTTATTTCGTTTCATTTTCCCTCATTTGAACTCCGAATTACAATCCGTTTGCGCCTACTGACTCTTATCGAGATGATCTTTAATATACTTAATTCTTGGCACATCCATTTCATCCTATTTAATGCCGTTTTTCTACAAAACATCGAAACAAACAGAATAAGTCCGAATCGATAAATACTAATCAAATCAACGGTATAAATAGGACAAACTACTAAAAACAACATGTAAAAGAATACCAAAAATAAGTACAAAATCATACTAAACAATTATAATATTATTTTATATTTGGATTATTATTATAGTGTTATTGTGAAATATAGTTGATTTAGGATTTATTTTAGAAGAGAAAATAAATATATCTAGGTCTAGACTCTGGACCCTACGGATCTTATGGATTTGGGCCTGGATCTAATTTTTTTTGAACCAATGGATCTGGACCCAAGCAAAAAAATTGATTTCGATCTGGACCTAACAAGATCCGGTCCAGATCTTGTCCATTGCCATCCCTAATGCCCACTAAATACTTTAGTACTCAGTTCAAAAATCTTTTCAAATATTTTTCAGGTTTATTGGCTGGTTCTGACAAGACAGAGTTGAGACTATGGTTCTACTCCACAATCTTGACTTCCGCTAAATGACTAGCCCATATCCGGTCTTTAATTTTTTCTAAAATTTAAGACTTTGCTATATTATTTAACGTTGTTATATGTTTGAACTTGAACTTTTATGTTCTTTCTCTAATTGAGCTGATTGTCCTTTTTGATGGTCGTTATCAGAGTACGAAACTAAACTTATGATCCTTGTGAAAAAGTTATGTCATTATCTGAATCAGTATCACCTATTATTTGTATTTCTCGATAATATGGTCTTGCCAACTTTTAGGGATTTATTTTACATATTTCTCCTGGATAAGTAAGGCTTCCCATCATTTTCCTATTTTTTATTTATTTGAGTTTTGGGGATTGACAATTATTATAAGATATTATTATATACACCCTATAGAATTTTCCATTTGTAACATAGCGATATACTTGATTATTAATTTTCATTAAAAGGCAACGAGGGTGAATGATTATTTGAATATGTCAAGATAATAATCAAAATAATCATTCAGCATTAATTGTGTTTAGTTTAGCTAATAATCTTGAGGCATAATGCAGGTTGGGGCCAAACTGCGAGTAGATCAGGTAATTAATGTTGGGCCAAACTGCGAGTAGATCAGGTAATTAATGTTATAGGAGTGGTAGGAGTCGATTAATGAGGTCTAGTAAGCTTGTTCCAAAAGAGAAAGTTCTTCCCCCGAAAGTTTCCATACTCCAACCTTATAAGAATATAAGGGGTAAATTACGGTGACTCGGTGATTAAGAAGCTATGAGGATTTTGCCTAATGCTCATAAAGAGCCATTATAAACAGGGTGAAACTCACATATTATGGCTGTTAGGACTCGATCTTTAGTGTTTGTTACAAATCTGATAGCTCTTAACCAATTGAGCTAAGTCAGTATGTCAGGTCTAGTAAGCTATCTAAGAGAAATATATGTATGCCACCAAAATCTGCACATACAATACAATACTATGTGGTGATATCTTATGTATATAAATTATTTAATGTATGTATGAATTATGATGAACCCCTCTGTAGGAGAAACATGTCATAGACAATTGGAGAAATAAAAAAAGAGGAAAACAATTCATTGAAATGAAAAGATAAAAGTAAAGCCCTTTTTAATCCCAGAAACAAATTACGTTAGCAAAGAGTGCTTCTTTGTTGCTTAAAAGGTAGACAAAGGCTATGCTTAAGGCTACTGCACTTTACAGCAGTTGTTCATTAGGACCTTAGCTATTCTATATATATATATATATATAGGGGATGAATCACTTGAGAATACAAATATTGGTGAGAAATAAGAATGCAGCATTTAATGTATAAAGTTGTTGTACTAAATGTATAAATTTGTTGCATCAAATTTAATATATAAAGTGTAACACTTAATATAAAGTTGTTGTACATAATTTGGTGCAACAAATTTATATATTTAGTGCAACAACTTTATACGTTAAATGCTGCATTCTTATTTCTCACCAATATTTGCATTCTCACGTGAACCATCCCCTATATATATATATATATATATATTATATTTGTGTGTGTGTGTGGAGATGATAAACAGATATAATGGAGTGGGTTAGCAATGATGATGGTCTTGTTGGAAGGTTGTGGTACCAGAGAAATGGCAAGAACTCTTGAATATTTGTTATTAAAGGATACATTTGTCTAGATAAGGGTGGGGGAGGGCGTTGAGTTTCTAATTATTTGTGCTCTTTTTTATGATTCGCAATTTCCTAATAATAGGAAGAACATATGTATATATGTTATCCTTAATCTTATGAAGGGCTGATTGTATCTTATAACATTACTTTTACTTATTATCTGGTTTACAATATGATTTTATAAATATTTGGCACAAAAAAATGATCTTTATGATTTATGTAATTGTGCTTAGAGGTGGTCATGCCAGGCTGACTCGACCCAATTTTGGACGGGTTAGGCTCAATAATAATAGGTCCGGTAGGATTTCAGATTGGGCCGAGCCCATCCAAAACTAGCCAAAGTCCGACGGACTCGGGCTGGCTTGGGAATTTTTTGGGCTTAAGTTTTTCGGCCCGATGGAATTTCGTGTCGATCCGGCCTGATTTTTTGAGAAAGCCCAGTGGGCTCGGGCTAGGCCGGGCTAACCCGTCCATTTGCAACCTCTAATTGTGCCAAACTAAAGCTGATGTGGTCACATGACTACTGGAAAGTACAAGTGGATTAATTAACCGGCTAACCATCTTAAACGATGTTGTTGTAATTTTTGCAACTTTTCACTTGTCGGCTAGTCCCATGCATGTACTTGTCCGACAGTCAACTCATTTTTAATTTGACTGAAAATAGATCGAAGTTGTGAATCACACAATTGTAAAGGGTCATGTTTTAGTTTCAACATTTAATAATCATATTGTTAATAAGAAAAAATGAATAAAAGTATGGTATTATTATATGCGATAATCCTTCTTATGAATAACGAGTGCTACTTTTGTTTATAAAAATGTTGTTCATATTTTCATTTGCATCGAAATTTGGTCTCTATATTGCCACTTTTAAAATGTGTTAATAGGGAAAACTACACAAATCCCATAAAATGTATGAACAAATACTCAATCGTTATAAAAACATGCAAAATCAGGAAGAGATACCCCAAATAGCCTTGAAAAAACATTGTATGAGGAACGAGTTGACTTAAAGCTAAAAAGCTCGCCAAAATAGAATGTTGACCGAGAGTGGAATCCGATCGTCCGATCGGATTCGATCGATTCTTTCACCGATCGGATCCGATCGATTCTCCCAATATATACCGCACTCTCTCCTCTCGGATTCACTCTCAACCTCTCGGATTTCACCCTCCCTGATTCCCTCCCTTCACCTCCCTCCCGTATTTCACTCAACCGCCGCCGCCGCCGCTCTCGGATCGGATAGCTCGTCGCCGAAAATCTCGCACCATGGCTTCTCGTGCCGCTCTTTTCTTCGCTTTCCGACGAACCGATCGGTGTTTAAGGAAACCGACCGGTCGGATTCTTAAACATCGATCGGATTCGCCAACTGACCGATCGGATTTCTAATTTCGTTAGTTAAACGTGCTTATTATCATAGTTTATTAGTTAAACGTGCTTATTATCATAGTTTATTAGTTAAATCGCTTATCATAATTAAACCCGCTTATCTTAGTTTATTAATTAAATCGCTTATCATAATTACACCGCTATCTTAGTTTATTAATTAAATCGCTTATCATAATTAAACCCGCTTATCTTAGTTTATTAATTAAATCTGCTTATCATAATTAAACTTGCTAATCATAGTTTATCATAGTTTATTATGGTTTATTAGTTAGTTAAATCTGCTTATCATAGTTTATTAATTTTAAACGTGCTTATCTACAAATGCAAAATATAGGAATCCCCACCTTAACTTGACTTGAACATAAAAGTAAATAAGACCCACACACGCCGCCTTAACCTGCTTATCATAATTTATTAGTTAAACGTGCTTATTTATTGATAATATCATAATTTATTAGTTAAACGTGGTTATTTATTGATAATATCATAATGTATTAGTTAAACGTGCTTATTTATTAGTTACTCCTGCTACTTAATTAGCACACATGCATTTAATATGCTATTATTTATTTAATATGTTAAAATGTATATTATGATATATTATATTAAATATGCTAAACGTATTATTATGCTTTATTATATGTTTTATTTTTATGATATTTATACACTTTATTGTTTTTATTGTTAGGGTGATGTTGATTATGTGAGACCCAAGATGATTAATGTTGTGGTCCAAATTAGCACATATTATAGGATCAATTATTTAGATATCATTAAGACTAGATTATTGGAGATTGGTGGTGAAGAGTTACTGGATAGGTTTGCTAGTGGATGCTTCGGTCATTTACTTAACTGGAAGCCTGGTGCAAAAAATATCATGGCTTTGCACCACGTGATTTCCGCCGATTATGACGATGATGGTCTAGTATGGTTTCATATGAATGGACGAGCATTTGTTTTACTGTTCATGACTATGCACTAGTCACCGGTTTAAGTTTTGGAAGCTCGCCTTTCAATCTTAGTAGAGAGCACCGTTGCAACGTGTTCGAGTGTTTAGAGTCGCCGCTCGACCATATATCTATTATGGACTTAGTAGAGCGTTTTCGACAGATAGGGCGTGCATATAGATGATGCGGATGGTAGTTTATACCTCCGTCGCACATATTATTATGTTATACGGATGCTATTATCTCAGAGATCCCGTAGTTCGTGGAGTCGTGGGTCTGGGCATTGGTCGATGATTTGGATTTATTCTCTAGATTTCCGTGGGGTGCATATTCGTATCAATGTATGCGCCACTACTTATATCAAATTCAACCGAAGAAGAAATACCATTTTTATGGACCAGCTTGGGCATTGGTTGTTTGGTCGCTCGAGATCATCCCTGGTCTGGGTGGGGCTGTTGGGAAATATGTAGACCAGTATGTCTACCCTAGATTCTTGAGATGGAGATTCAAGAGCAAGTCCTCAGTCGATGATTTATCGATTTTATTTGAATCTCAGGTACTACTTTTTGCATATCCTAAAATTTGTGTTATAATTTATTATTTAAATTTTGATTAAGTCTTGTTTATTTGAATTGTATATGCACTATATGAATATTCCGATCATACTGGCTACGGAAGAAGAAATGTACACATGGTACTGGATATCACTCGGACACGACGAGGCGTTTGGTGTGCCCTATATAGAGCCCCAAAATCCGCTGAGGGATGGCGAACAATTTCCCCACGAGCACGAGTCATTAGTGGTGACGATGATGGGAATTCTCGTGCCTCGAGGGTACTTCACGTTCAAGGCGAGACGTAGTACGAGACGGGATCCCGCTGAGGAGTCACATCACAACGCACATGATATTGAGGGCTCCGATCGGAGAGCACCGCCCACATCTCGCCAAATGAGAAACAGAACGAGTCCCTCCTCCGACTTCTTCCTCGAGCAGCGATCACCCACGACCCAGTGACCGCCGCCTAAAGGACCTATCAGAGAGGCATGCTCAGAGGGTGACTGAGCTATCGAGGAAGCACCTTGAGGAGGTTGAGGTACGGATGACGATGAAGTTGAAGGGTTGGTTTAAGGAGTTGGTTGGTGCTGTCAGTCATCGTCGTTCGCGACGTACACCGACCCATTCTCCATCCGATCATCATACTCATCCCGTGGCACGACAATCAGTTGATGAGGCACGGGAATCAGCTGATGGCAGACATGCAGACGCGCCAGCTCGACATTCTATGCACGAGTTTTGTAGGACTAAGGCCATGCCATCCTATCAAGAACCACCTCGTGCTTCCTATCAGGAGCCACCTCGTGCATATCAGGAGCCACCTCATACTTCCTATCAGCAGCCACATCCCGACTCCTATCGCCATCACCTCCCGCTACTATCGTGAGCCACCTCCGCCTCCCATCGCAGCCACCTTCGCTACTATCGTGAGCCACCACCTCCCGCCTCCTATCGCCACCACCTCCTCGATACTATCGTGAGCCACGCCCCGCTTCTTATCGCACCACCTTCGTGCTCATTCGCTAAAATGTTTGATATTTTTAGTGATTGTGACAAGTAAGTTCAATTTAATTAAATAATTTAAATATTTTGTGTTTATTTAAATATTTCTAAGTCAAATGATATTTTCTTCGCAGATTGTGTCGATTCGATGACCTCCAAGTCCCGCAGCAGAAATCCACTACTACAGAATGTCCGATTATGGACACCCGGTGGATGACTTTAGGGATGCCGATGCACAGGATCACATCGAATGATGTAAGGCATGACATCGGGACGATGACGGAATGACGACGAGTACTTGTGGTGACACCCGTGTTCGCATTTAGGAAAAGCGCCCGACGCCGATTCCCATCGATGGCCCTATCATCTCCATATGTTGTTATTGGCAAACCGCGTGAGTTTGATATCGACGTTAGTGTCGAACTTCAAGCTCTTCCTTGAAGCCACCCTTCACGCACGGTGATGATTTCGAGAGTGGTGAAATTTTAATCGGGCATTTTCATGGATATTCTTAAGCCGACCAGCTTATTATCTCAGACGTAAGTACTTTGAATTTCTAAGTATTCGTAATTTATTTTAGTGAATTAATTGATTAATACTTATACATTCAATTGTTCTTATTGTAGGCGATTGATCCGTTCATGACGAGTGTAGAGTGAGACTCGATCAAGGGCGATATCGTATTGTCCACCATGAACAATGCAAACATGATTATATTGGACACCTCCTTCTATGTAAGTATTGATTTCCAATAATTTACATTCATTTATTTATTGCTTTGCTCAATTCAATGTCCGATTAATCTATTTGAATGTCTCAACAATGAATCCTTCAAGTTGGTTGGGAAGCTTGTTCAAGCGGTTGGAGGCCCCGAGAGTATTATTTCCGATCGAGGCACGACGGAATATCCACTATGACCGATTGGTCCAAAGATGCAACAAGTGATTTTGTAATTCAATATCATGTTATATATTTAAATTTTAATATATTTAATTTGAATAATTTAAATTATTTTGTAATAATTGTGTTATATAGGTGATTATACCGCGCCTTATCGATGCACACTACGCCGTCATTGTTATCAAAGTGCTTGATCGACGCTGATCTATATGATTTGATATATTGGAGATTAGAAGATCATGCCAAAGACACCGCTACGAGCGTATGGCTCCCCTATTGCATTTATTTGCATTCATCCCGGATGAAGTCGATTATTCGAGCTTCAACGATACGGCATATCGAAAAAACGTGCCACTGAATTATCTATCCCGTCAATCGACAACCGCCGCCCGTAAAGATGGCGCCGCCAGGTCCATATGCATGCATGTACGTTGAACGTGCGATATCCGATCGCCGAGTATTAATTGGGGACTACTCATATATCAAAGATATAGGAAAATTATAACTACTTTATTTTTGAGTTGTGTGAAATGGTTAGAAAACGCTTGAATTTAAATGTGTAATATCTTAAATTTCGCTTTATTAATATTTGTAAATTTAAATGTGTACATATAATCTTTTTGGCTAATAACATACTTTCTTTGTATAAAATTTAATGTATATATAATAGTGTTTTGATTATTATTATTATTATTATTATTATTATTATTATTATTATTATTATTATTATTATTATTATTATTATTATTATTATTATTATTATTATTATTATTATTATTATTATTATTATTATTATAGCACAACACAATGTATAAAATTGAATGATATAAAGAAGAATAACAATAAAGGTGCGAATACAATATTTCAAAATATTAAAAAATACAACAACTTTAATTAATCGCTATGCCTTCATCTATTCGATTTGGACATTTCCTTCGTGTATGTCCCGGTTCCCTACAATGACCGTGCATTTCTTTGGTGCTCGGGCTCATCGCTAGACGATTCTCCCATATCGCTTGTAGGCACTCTTCTTGTAGACCTTTCACCACCGATGGAATCCGACTTGTTCTAGGTCGCCCATTGCCTTGTCACAATAGGAGGCAATACATTCGCTGAGCTACCTCATTTGGAACCGCCACTCATTGTATTGAGGGACATGATTCACCGCACCACCGTATGTCTCAATTAAAGTGTTGGTCGGTAGTATGATTCGACGTAATTGTGGATGGATTCTCCGCCCCACCGTCAATGAAAAGTATTAGTATGAGTTACATGAAAAATAAAACGACGTAGTATTAGTATTAAACTTACTTAATGGCAGCAATTGCGTGTGAACACGGCATCCCGCCTTGGTTAAATTCTCGACAATCACACGATTTGAGTTGAAGATCGACCGTGAAGTTCCTAACGCCGCATCGCACCCTATATTTTGTATTTGTAGACCTCGTCGTGAGAGTAACGACGACTTTTGGACACCGCCATCGAAGCTTTTTCACCGCTTCCTCGGTGAGATAGTTGTCCCACCTACGTGCTCACCGCTTTCGCCTATCGTTGAACCATCGCTCAATTACAAGTCCGATTGCTTCCAACATTGAGCATATTGGAAGACGCCACCCATAATAATCGAGAGTTAAATGACTATGATGCATTTGATGTTAAGAAGCTAAAACGGCTCACGGGGACTTTGAACGGGCCCATTTTTCTCGGTCCTACACGGAGCGGTTTGTGGTATGCTTTATCATTTATGCTTTCGATAGCGTAAATAGCACGCTGGTATTGTGCAGGCTCGTATGCATAAGCAGACTTCTTGAACATTTCCACCACAAGCATCGCCACGAAACTGCTTGATCTTGTTCAAGAAGTGGTAGAAGCATAAGGCGTGATGAGCTTGTGGAAATCTCTCGATGGCGTTAGCTATGGACACGTGCATCCGAGACAATTAAGAGTTTTCCAAGATTTCCAAATACCCGCTGGATGCGTGAGATAAACCATGACCAAGATTCATCATTCTTAATTGGCCCAACACTATACGCCAACGGAACACTTGCTCATTGGCATCCTTCATCGCAACAAATAAAATTCCTTATTCTTTCCCTCGAGGTGACTACCATCTACGACGATCATTGGTCTCAAACAAAATAGAAGGGGCAATAGATGCAGCGAGAGCAACGAATGATGCCGGAATCGACCATCACCATCGACCTCATAATCGTAAATGTACCGGATTCGCTCGTGTCAACATCCGCAGATAACTGGCAAGATTTGAATGACCGATCATGCCGACCGTATATCAACTCAATCGCTGTATGTCGGGTTTCATAACGCCACATCATAACCGATGCGGATACCAAAATCATGTTTCAACTCAGCCATAATTGATTTAGCTTCATGATTTCACCACAGCGCATTTTTCGAGCATAATACGCTACAACTATCTTTGAATGAACCTTCAATGGTCCAACACAACCCAAATCACGGTGGCATTTATGTTCGATATAAACTTATAAACTTTCCAAATATTACCTCGTTGGGCAGCTCAGAACTCAAAATTACACCTCTCGAGTGCTTGCATTTAAATGTCGGTCGTGTTGTATCCGAACGACCAACAACGATTCGCCCCGCCCATATGCCACACACCAACAACAAGATAGAGGTCATCTTTGCTATAGTAATATGAATTACTATTCAATTCTCCATCCCTTGTCGGGTCCATTTCACTAGCAACAAGTGAGGTCATAGCGTTGAGCGGAATGACCGAACTAACCGATTAGTTAGTTCTTCAAAGATCGGGTTGGTTGACATCTTACGGATAGGTGTTGGATTAATCAAAGATAATAGTTTGGGAAGTCCTCATTCTCTTCGAATCCATCCCGCAAAATCAATAAACGATTATTTAAAATTGATTGTTCGGGATGGTCGCTTGAGGCATCTCGAGTCGGTCTCTTCGAGATCTTGGTCTCGTGTACATATTCTTCTTCTTCTTCGTCTTCTCCATCAACATCATCATTCTAAATAGGAGTTGTTGGCCTTGTTGTCTCCGTAGCGTGCATTTGGGATTCAGAAAACCAATCACCAGAAAGCATACTTGGAACATCTTGTAAATATTCTTCTTGCAAATGATTGGGCTCTCCCGGGTTTGATCCACTCGCAATATTTGTAGTGTTGTGAACTACATAAACGCGTGGATATTTTTCGTACATGCACAATCGAGCAAACAGTTCATCATCGGTTAACAATGATTTTATTTTCCGACCATATCGAGATGTGGATAAATAAAATAATTGATAATCCGTGCTCAATTCATTGGCCCCGCAATACGTGATTGATATAGTATATGAGGATGCAAAGAAAACGATCCGAATTTGGGCAATTTGTCGACACCCGCCAATATACGCACAATCACTATCAAACTCTCCACCATAATTCACAGTAATTAATTTCAAATTGTCCATCTACATAAAGAAAGAATAAATAAAAATATTAAAACAAAATTCCCAATCAAAATATACGTACATGTAAATATAATATATTATTCTTTGGGATTGCTGGCGAATTACCTTTAATATTGGAAAATGATTGAATTCTCCATGGTTTTCCTTCAAATACGCTGCTTCAACTTCAATTGAAAATTTTGGAAAATGAAGTTATGAGATGTGAATGAATGAATGAATTCGTAAATTTTATAGAAGGTAAACAACAACAAGTGATGTAGCATTCACGTGAAATTACAGTAGCTACAATGAATTCGAGACTCATTATTGTACAATTCATTTGTAACAAGAAAATCGCACCTATTATTGTACTAAATTGCACCTATTATATCGGCCCACGTGAATGAATTGAATGCTACAATAATTTGAGAGAAAATTCAAAGCACTTATCGAGGAAATAAATAAATAAAAAAAAACCGATCGGATCCGATCGGTGTGTATCTCTCGGATTCAATGCACACGAAGGAATCCGATCGTCTGCAATAAAACGACATTGAATCCGATCATTCCGATCGGATTCCGGTCAATCCGATCGAGCTCCCACTAGGAGATTTCATTTTTTTAATCCGCTCGTTATTTTACACAGAAAACAAAGTCAGATTATGAGGGTATATTTGTCCATATAATATAAATCTACCTGATTTTGCATGTTTTTATCCCATTGGGTATATATGCATATCTCTTATGAGATCTGGGTATACGTGCATGCGCCCCTTTTAAAATTGCGGTGCCTCTAGTTCTATTTGTATTAGAATCATAATTATATACTTTGTGACGATATGATCCAATATAACGACATGTTTTTCTACAAAACAAAATATATAATGCTCATAAACTTTAAGTCCAAAAAGAATATTATTTTCTATCAATATAGAGACATAAGAAACTCCAATTTACGGATAAAAGTAGAAACTCCAATTTACGGATATATCATGAATTTTCAATCCTAGTTTTTCTCGTCCACTAAAAACTTACATGTAATTTATTTTTGGTTCATACATCAAAAGCTTGCACTTTTCTTTTATGAGCATCTTTTTACACTTATAAGGTGAAATCCCTTCTCTACTCACTATAATTTATTAAAACACGTATCACTAAAAATAATGTAAACTTTTGACGGACGAAGAGAGTATTTTGTAAGTATATGAGTTAGACATATCAAAATAGGGAAGTGATCCCATCCACTTGGAAGCACATTCGTGTGCTGTCAATCAATTTTTAGGTATTTTTAATATTTTTTTGAGAAGTTGTCATTTAGGGTTAAAACTTAAAATAGCAAAGTTTGAATATTTTAAATTAATAAAAGAAGGCATATATTATTTTTTCTTAAAAATATGCAAAAATGGCTTTTAATGGCGACAATATGAGTTACGATAAATTTTTTATCACTACAAATATATATACAGTGACATTGATTTCACTAGTCACAAAAAATATTATAGTGACAACTTTTATTGTTTTCGGTAATTATTGTCACTATATGTTAGTGACATGCATACTTTTTTACTAATAAAATATATATAATGAAAATGATTTTTATTGTCACAAAATTTTATTGTAGCGACAACTTTTATTGTTGTCAATACTAATTGCCATTATATGATAGTGACAAATATTTATTTGTCACTATAAAAATATATACAGTGACAATAATTTTTCTAGTCACAAATAAATATTGTAGTGATGAATTTTATTATTGTCGATGATTATTGTCACTATATGTGAGTGACAATCATATTTATTATCACTATAAAAATAGATATAGTGACAAACATTTCTCTCTTCACAACAAAAAATTGGTAGTGATAAATTTTATTTATGTTGGTATTTATCATCACTAAATGTCAGTGATAATCATATTTTTGTCACACACACACATGTTGGATTTGCATACTGAAAGCATAATGATTGAGCTTGTATACATTGTTTCATGTTACCACTGTTACAATCTCCTATCTGAATTGTTTACTTGATTGCATATGTATGTCCCTTTATCTCATACAAAATGTAATAACCCGAAAAAATTAAAACTTTTATTAGCAATGCTTAAACCAATTACTTAGAGTGTTAAGACCTTAATTATGTTTAAGGTGACCAACGAAATGAATTAGAATCGATTCGGAGATAGAAAACTAGAGAAATAAAAAACTAGTGACTAGTCCTACCGGATTAGGGTTTTCTGAATAGCCTGAACATAGAATGAAAGATCTAGAATGAATCTCAACAAAAGGATTTCATTTCTAGAATCGCCTCACAAAAACATGTGAGAAGCCAAAGAATTGGAATTTTCAGGCATGCTTGCCCGGTCAGTCTCAAAACTATTATTCACGAGCCGGATCAACTTTCAGTCCGTGCTAATCATGAAAATTAATGATAACAATCAAAATAATGGAGGAATATATTATTATGAATTTAGAATTCATAAGAATCAATTTCTGAACGAAATTCCTGAAGAATTTAACCGAACGCCGGGAATATATTCCGGAAAAACCCTAAACTGATCCGAACGAACCGAAACTCGAACCAAGGGTCAAAATAAATAAGAAATGATTTATAAGACTCAAACTAATTATGAAGCTCAAGAATTTCAATAGAATTTCGAATGAGCGTAATTTAATCGCCGTACGCTGTTTTTCCGCGATAATTCGGAATTGACTTACCGGATGCAATCCGAACTTCATGAAATTATTATAAACTATGAAATAAGTATTTTTAAGTCTATTTAAGAAAATAAACCTTAATGTTCCGAGAAATCAATTGAAAGCGCGATAAAACTTAAAGAACCAGTATTAACATGCCAAATCGGGTAATTTGACCATTCCTTCTCCCAAACACCACAAGGACAGTCCAAATGAGCTTACAACAGCTATTTAGGCTGTCAAAACAGCAGCAATTCGTACATTTGCAGCCACTCACTTTGGAGACCCATTTCTCTCTCTAAATTCAAATCCTCTCTTTTGTTCTTCCAAGTTCTTAAGCTTCAATCCCCTATTTCAACTCATTCCAACTATCAAAATAAGTTTCTAAGACTATAAAAAGGTATTATTCATCATCCTGCTCCATCCTAATTGAGTGAAACCTTTTTTAGAATTTTTCTTCATATTGAAACCCTAGTTTCAACCCCTTCAATTTCGTGGCTTTTGTGCCACCAAATGCTCTCAAACCATGAATGAAATATGCTTAGAAATATATTCTAAGGTTGTGTTTACAATTTGAGAATTTTTGGAGCATGTTTGTTATTTTTTGATTTTGTTATAATTTTTTTTATAGGAGATAAAGCATGCTTTTGTGAATATTATTTCATATTGTTGCTTGTTGATGTATTAAGTGCATGTAGAATAATATGAGAATGTTTGGAATTTTCTTGTATTTTTTTTCAAAAGGGCCGAGAGCTGTATATAATTTTTAGGCCATGATTTGATTTTTTTTTGTTGAAAAATAATTGAGATATAGTGTTTAATATATGATATAAACATCATATATTAATATTGAAATTATTGAAATGCACTATTTTCTTCTCCTATATATCATTGTTTGATTTTATTTATTGAAAATAGTTGAGATATCGTGTTTAATATATGATATAAACATCATATATTAATATTGAAATTATTGAAACACATCTCCTATTTCTTAAAGAAAATTGAAACATATAATATAATTTTTGGAAATTATTTTTATGTTATTTATTGAAAAATAGTTGAGGTATAGTGTTTAATATATGATATGAACATCATATATTAATCTTGAAATTATTGAGACACTACTCCTATTTTTCTATATGGACCGAAACTATGTATATATATTTTAGGATTTATTTGATTTTTATTTGTTGGAAATAATATGATATGTGATGTTTAGAAATAATATGAACCTAATATGCATTGTTGGAAATTTATTGAACACATATGTAATATATGTGTGAGGACAAAAAGAATTTCAAGCATTTGGTTCATATTATAAATATTAGTTGATGTTTAATGTTAATATTACATGTTTATTGCATAATATAAACATATTGTGAAGTGAATAAAATTTATTGAATATATATACATATATATAGTTATTACCGAAAATGTGTTGGTAGTAATGAGCATGTGATTTAATTTTAATGTATGATATGAGATGATATTTCATGTTTAGTATATGATATAAGCATGATATGATTTTTGTGAAATTTATTGAACACCAATGTTCAATAAATCCTAATTACCGAAAACTATATGCATATTTACTCATGGGTTAAAATTTTATTTGATGATATTAAGTTGGTAATTAAATTCTATAGTATGATAGGAGCATAACATGATTTTATTGGAATTTATTGGATACTTATGCTAATTATTGCTAACTACCGAAAACATAGCAAAATGGTCAAGTATGAGTTCATTTTTAATGGTAAATGATGCTATGATAGTTAATCTATAAGCTTGGAATGAATGGTATGTGATTTTGATGAATTAATGGAACACTTATGCACACATACACAATGATTGTGTATTATGTTAGAAATTATGGTTTTCTAATGCTTTAGTATAATATATGTTGTGTATGGTGTTGAATGGTTATATTTATGTTGTGTCAACAACAAAACCCCAAACATAAACAACGTAGTACTTTATGTACGAGAATCCAAAAGAAATCGATCAATTCCGATAACTTATGAAGGAATTAATGAAAATCAAAGTTAGACACGAATTATTTCTTTCTATTAATAATAGGATGCTCAAACGTGAGTTCTTAAAGTTAAAGAAATCAAAATCCGAGTTACAACGTTAATACTCAACAACGACAACTTAATACGATATTAGATCGAGCGTTAAGACAACTCAACAACAAATAGCGATTATATAACTTACATGATCTCCGACGAGTTAAGAGAAACAAACAATATCGTAAAGTGTAAGCAAGGATTCGAACATAAGATGTCGATCCTTATGTCTCAAAGGTCGAGTTAGTATTCACAAAGAACTTCATCTATTCTAAGTACTTACTTACATGATAGTATATGATCACTTGAATCATAAGTCAAGACTCCCCTTTAATCGTCGTGTTAATACGACAAGTCGTCAAGCATAATCTACTAGGACGTAACTATAATTGTTAAGTCTAGTTAGTGGCTTGAGAATATACTAATATACCAATCATAACTTGAATACTAACAATCAATAACGTAATAACGTTTAGAAGAACACTAAGGCTAAGAGTCGAGGATAGACTCAGAGTATATGACTCATAAGTTGAGGTTCATCTAAGAAAGATGAAGTAATATAGTTTGGAAATTGAGAATGTAAGATAATAGAAATTATCTTAACACCATCACATGAAATCATAAAGAAACACTAATTGGGAACTTTAAGTCGTAAATTATAAACGACCTTCGATCGATAGAAAGAATCTAAGAAAGACTATTTTCTTATGAAGGGTTTGATCGTACGTAGTTGGCGAGGAAGGACAATCACACCCTGCTCACTTAGAACTATTAGCTTCGGACTAGCAGGTGGGTTCTCTTGAAACAAAATGATATGCATACCTCAAAGCATTATTTACAAAAGCTTTATGAAATATTATTGCATGAACTGTTATTGACTGTCAAATGTTTATGTTTTGTTGTGAACCTATCTGAGGTTGGTATATCCAACGCGGTATGAGAATGAGTTGGTCCACCAACGTTAAAAAAGGGTAACGATCGGATCCGACTTAGTTAAGGACTAAATCAGATTGTGTACATGTGTGACTGTGTATTAAGATTAGCTACCTCGACCGGTCACGACGACTATGTGTAGGTGGCCACCTCCATAGTGCGCGAATGAATGAATGAATGATCAGATATGGAACAACGTGGATGAAATAGTTTGGCCGGACACTTTTGGAAAATGATAAAATGTTTGATAGGCATGAGTCATTTTAACTAAAATCCTCATGCGCTATTGTGGGTAGTTCAATAACTTTACAAAGAAAATGTTTTCGGCAATGAGTCCACTGAGTACTTTTGTACTTAGCCCTGCATCTCATTTTTGATGTGCAGGTTGAGCAGAGATTGATGATGAGTGCCAGGTGTTGCAGAGTGGCAGTTGTTTTGTTGCTTTAATAGAAAGGATTTCTAGAACCTTGAGCATGTATCGACATATGCATGTCCACACGTTTATTGCTGCTAAACTCTAATATTGTTTTGGTGTCTTTGACTATAACTACTTTCCATTATCGTATTGAACTTGATGTCGTACCTCGTTCCTTGAATTGCACCCTGATTGGGTTATATTTGAACATTGAACCTTTTGGCAAGTCCTTCTGTGACTTGAGTTTGTATTGAAACAACTTATTCCTTCCAATCTATGCATTTATAAGTAGTTTAATGGTTAATTATATCGATTAGTTATGTATATATCCGCTGCTTTATCATACCAGTGACGATCCATATAATCCGTACTTCTTTGAGAAGTCGGGCCGTCACACAAAAGTTATATCATATAGTGTGTAGAAGATCACAGAAGTCTGTATGATTGGTTAAGCTTAATGAGATATAAAAAGGATCACAACTGAGATAACTTGAGGACGAGTTATCGGTATAGGCTGTAGTATAGATAAGAAGTGACTTAACTTGGTTGCTTGTCTATGTTGGTACGTCTCTGACGTATTGATGGATCACAGTGAGATGAGTTCTTATATCTGACCATCGTGAAGAACCTAAATCTAAGTGATTTTACGTTGATCTAAACCTCGATAAGGTTTTAGGTGAGTATGAGTTGATAACCATCACTTTGACATGTTATGGGTGAGGGTTACATGAGATAACCCAATATTCTCCGCATCTTGGGTGGTTGCAGTGCTTGTGTGTCATGCTAGTTACATGTATCGAGTCACCGTATCCGTTTAGGATGATGAACTCCCCTTTGAAGGGAAATCTGATTTTAACCGCTCTCGAGAATCTATCTTTGATGTTTAATTCACCATACATTGATTATATTCCTAGCATGCACCTATATAATTAATTGCAACATGTAGGGGTTTTCTCGTGTTTACCTTCGAATCTGTCAGGGATGAACAGGATGAACGGATCGAGACTCGTGCTTTGATCTTCTGGACTGTATCCCGGTTGCCCAATCTCCAACGTCGAGTGAGGACGATCTATGGAGAATGCTACAGAAAATCACCCTAATCCCCTCTTGGAATTTTCGAAAAATCCTCTATAAGAACTATAGAGATTCTCGAAAATATGCTAAGGATAATTGTGAGGATTAACCTTGATCTTATCTCTTACCTTATATTTATAATGCATTACCATAATCCTATTAGGAAAGGATCCATGCATATCCCATAAATATAATAATATCCTTATGGATAAAGAGGATCAAATCCTTGCCATTAGAGGATAGGGGCCCCGATTTTCACTGTGCTACGGGTCTGTATGGGCCAGTCCATGGATCAAATGCAAGGAATAAAGATGGGCCTCTAATAAATTAATTATCTTATGTTCACCCGTAACATAAATTAATTTATAAACATTCATTCATGCCACTAGAGAATAAATCGACTTACCCTTTATTATCAAGGTAAGTCGGGCTTGCACTTAGACATTACGAAGCCCCGTATTTAAGATATCGAACGTCCATTAATTATTTATAGCATTCGACGTTTTAAAATAATTAATATCTTTAATTCCTTAAGTAGTACCACTCAACCTTATTATTGTACTTGAGCTAACTCAACCTCGTAGGTTTAGTACAATAAACCTTTGAGCTCCTTAAGAGGACGCCATCATCCTAAATGGATACGGTGACTGACTGAGATAACTAGCATGACATACAAGCACCGCCACCACCCAAGATGCGGAGAATATGGGTTAGAACATATAACCCTCACCCATAACAGTCAAAGTGATGGTCACCACTCATACTCACCTAATACCTTATCGAGGATTAGATCTTCGTAAGTCACCGAGATCTTGGTTC
The DNA here is from genome assembly GCA_036937905.1 of Salvia rosmarinus. Lineage (NCBI taxonomy): Eukaryota > Viridiplantae > Streptophyta > Magnoliopsida > Lamiales > Lamiaceae > Salvia > Salvia rosmarinus. Next base: position 112,125 of record JAODLM010000736.1, read on the forward strand.
TTCACGACGGTCGATAGAAGAACTCATCTCACCGTGATCCATCAATACGCCGAGACGCATCAAAGATAGACAAGCAACCAAGTCAAGTCACTTCTTATCTAAACCGCAGCCTATACCGACAACTCGTCCTCAAGTTATCTCACCGTGATCCTTTTATATCTCATTAAGCTTCGACCAATCATACGACTTATGTGATCTTCTACACATCGTATGATCTAACTTATATATGAGATAAGGGGACCGGATATATGCAATCAAGTATTCAATTCAGATAGGAGATTGTAATAGTGGTAACAGAAATATTGTATACAAGCTCAACCATACCGCTTTCAAAGATACAAATCCAACAATCTCCCACTTATAGTAAAGCAAACTTTTAGTATACAATGTGTCTCTCTACTAGCTATTACAAACAAAACCATCACTTTGCTTCTCCCACTTATACAAAAGTTTTTTCTAAGTGGGTGCCTTCAAGCGCAATCCAAGTCCTCGAACGCACCGTAGACTTTTTGCGGCGAGCTCTTTGTGAATGGATCCGCTAGATTATCCGTCAGATCAATCTTTTCAATCAAGACGTCCCTCGCCTCACGATTTCTCGTATGACATGGTACTTTCTCTCTATGTGTTTAGTCGCCTTGTGGGTCCATGGTTCCTTCGAGTTTACATCGACCCGAGTTATCACAAGAAACTATGATACTCTTGGGCAAACCAGTACCACACCCAGATCCATGAGGTAGTTCTTGAACCATACAGCCTCCTTAGCGACCTCCAAAGCGGCTATATATTCGCTTCCATGGTGGAGTCCGCAATGCATCGCCGCTTTGCACTCCGCCAGATACTGCTCCACCTCCCAAGGTAAACACATACCGAGGTAGACTTTTTCTCATCACGGTCACTTGAAGTCCGAGTCAGATAACCCAAAGGCATTAGACTATCTGCATGGTAAACCAAATTTATAATCTCGAGTCCTTTCGTGTACTTGAGTATATGCTTTACTTCATCCAATGAGCTTGTCCAGGTTAGATCGATATCTAGCTACTATGCCTACCGTGATAGCGATATCGGCCTCAGACATAGCATTGCGCATATGAGACTTCCTACGGCGGAAGCGTAGTGAACTTGTCTCATTTCCTCTATCTCCTTTGCGGTCATAGGTGATCGCTTCCTTAGATAAAGGAACGCCATGTCCGAAAGGTAGCAATCCTTTCTCGCGGTCCGCATACTAAAACGAGTAATCACAAGATCAATGTAAGACGCCGAGATAAGCTCAACATTTTTCCTCTTGCGATCTCGGTAAACCTTGATCCCAAGAATGTACGCGATCTCCTAAGTCTTTCATTTGAAACCGATCGGATAACCAACTCTTTACGCCCGATAAAACTTCACATTGTTGCCAACTAGAAGAATGTCATCTACATAAAGTGCAAGAAATACCACATCACCGCTGACATCTAAACGATACACACAACTCTCGCTAGGTAACGGGTAAATCCATAGGATTTCACCACCGTCAAAGCGTAAGTTCCGTGATCGTGAGGCTTGCTTAAGCCCATAAATGGATTTCTTAAGCTTCCATACTAGATGCTCTTCACCCTTCACCACATAACCTTCGGGTTTGTGATATAGATGTCTCTACCTTCCTCAAGGTAACCGCTTAGAAAAGCGGTTTTCACATCCATTTGTCAAACCTCTAGGTTCAAGTGGGCTGCTATGGCCAGAAGAATTCTGATGGACTTGAGCATTGTTACAGGTGAAAAGGTCTCATCGAAATCGATGCCCTCAACTGAGTGTACCCTTTCGCCACAAGCCCGGCTTTAAAAGCCGAAACCCTCCATCCGAATCTCTTCCTCTCAGATACCCACTTACTACCTATGGCTTCCTTGCCATCCGGTAGAGGTGTCTTTCATATACATCCATAGCTGTTATGGACTTAATTTCTAAGTCCATAGCGGTGTGCCATTATCTTGCATCAATGTCTCAGATAGCCTCACCGTATGTCCATGGATCGATTATTACCGCCGCTTCCCGGACTAAACCAAGATTCACCCACGAACATAAATCGCTCGGGTTGACGAACAACCTCCCACTACGACGAGGCGCCATCGCATAGTGGCAACGGTGGCACTGAAACTTGTGGTTCTCTATCTTGCACAACTTGTCGGGTAGGTACCACTTCAGACGGTCGGTTTCTCCAAAGGAACTCGACCCACTTCAATTTCTTGAAGTATCCGTGTCGATCCTCCCACTAGACTCGACATCTCGCACTTTGGCCTAATCGGTGGTGGAATACGATCATCTTCTAATTCATGAAGAATGATTTCAACTTTGGATTTATGGTTTGTTATATAATCCTCTTCTAAGAATCGGGCATTAGTGCTAATAATGACCTTCCGATCCTTAGACTATAGAATAAACCACCTTCGTCCTCTAGGATAGCCAATAAATGCCTTTGCGCCGGATCTAGCCTCCAACTTGCTAGCCTTCTTGTTCAACACATGTGCCGGATCGCCCATATCCTTATGTGGTTTAAACCAGCTTCATACCAAACCACAACTCGAAGCGGTCTTTTCGACCGACTTGATGGTACTAGATTCAGCAAGTATGCCGCCGCTTTCTAAGGCATACCCCGTAACGAAATAGGCAATGCCGCATAACTCATCATTGATCTAACCATTTCTAAAAGAGTCCTATTTCTTCGCCCGACACACCATTTTGTTGTGGTGTGTCCGGTGTAGTGAAATGGGAGATAATCCCACACCGCACCAAATAGTCCATAAACTCATTTCAAGTATTCGCCACCGCGATCGACCGCAGATGATTTGATACTTTTACCAAGCTTCGCTCCACTTCCGCCTTAAACTCTTTGAATTTCTCAAAGCATTCGGACTTGCGGTGAAGCGGTATATGTATCCGCACTCGAGTAATCGCCAATGAAAGTAACAAAATACGCTGCATTCTCCACGAGCTTGTGTGGACATCGGTCCACACAGTCGAATGGACTAGCTCCAACACTTCTTTCGCTCTATAACCCTTCGCCTTGAAGGGTGCGGGTCGACATCTTTCCTTCTATACAGATTCGCAGATCGGGAACCGAGTAATCGTGAGATTACCCACCGCCCATTCTTAGCCGCCTTTGGATCCTATTTAGATTAATGTGACCTAATCTAAGATGCCGTAAAATGTGGTGTCATCTTGCTAAGAAAACTTTCTTTTAAGGTTTGTAGACGATGCAACATAGTTATAGGTATTATGTTTAGCGTAAATAGTATAAAGCTTAATTATATAATGTGCCAACACGATAACTTCGTCATTTCTTATGATAGAAACACCACTATCAAAATAACTAATATCCATGAATAAATAGTTTCAAATCGAAACAAGGTTTCGCCGAAACTCCGCACTTACAAAACGCCCTTAATACTAAACTGTTCTATCAAAACATAAAGAAACATCTCCGATCGCAACGGCCTCGACTTTCGCGCGCTGCCCATAGAGATCGTTATCTCGCCATCATGCAGACCCTTGTCCGCAGGAACCCTACAAGGTGTAACAAACATGATCGATCGACTGTGTCTACTACCCAAGAATGGGTAGAACAAGTCGCTAAACATGTTTCACATTAAAGCAAATGGCGACCTTGAGCCTTGAGCTTGGGCACTTAGCCTTCCAATGCCCGGCCTCACCGCACTTCAATCACTTGCCCTTCTCCTTGGCTTTTTCAAACCGCCGGTAGAGCCCTTTGTATTACTCCACACTTTTCTTTAGCCTTAGCATCTCTTGAATTCCACTTTTCATTTTCATCTTCGACAAAGCGGTGTTTTCTTTGAGGTGCATACTAAAGATCGTGCACCTTGCCCATTTTATGCTCTTCCGTTACTAGATCCTTATGCAATGAATCTAGAGTATAACTCTTATCATAAAGGACTATTTTATAAACGGAAGTCATCAAAAGACTTAGGCAAAGTGTTGAGGATCATATCGATTCTGACTACGTCATCAATATATCCTCTAACCAACTCGAGCTCTCCGAAGAGATTGATGATTTGCTCTACATGGTCATGCACCGAATCGCTTTCCTTCATTGAACATGACATTATTGATTTTGTCAAATTATGACAAGCGATTCTGTTCGACTCCTCATACGATTTCATAAGACTTAGCCATATCATGGCTGCATCTTCCATCTCTTGATGCTGGAGTTGCAGGGACTCGCACATGGTGACCAAAAGAAGGCACTTTGCCATTCTATTTGATTTGTCCCATTTCTCGTGCTCCTGCGCGCCCTCATCGAGAGATGAATCGCCTAGAGGCTTGGGACGGGGTGTAGTAAGTACAAATAGATTTTCTTCCGCAATAAGAACATTCTCAATGTTTTGTTTCCACTCGATAAAATTCGGACCGGATAAGGGATTTTGTGCGAGCATATTGATAATCGGTGTAAGAGACATATCTGAAAAGATAATGTAAAACACATAAGCATACGATCGCACATAATTGTAACAACAATATTGTAACCTTTTGATAAAACAATATTGATTGAAACCTCCAATCGCCCAAGGAATCCCACATGCAAGCCGCGCGTGGACGCTTTACACATGAACACCTCGACCGCACTAAAATATACCTTTAGTCGCTTATTTTCAATCCATGTCAACTTATCCTTATGACAAATGAAATTAATGATTGGACCTTACTAGACCACATCACTATCGCAAGAAAGGGACTTCGCGGGACCACAATTTTACTTCGAGGTGATGTCTAAGCAATGACCACAATTTTAACAGCAGAAAATGAATTCTTAGAATTGGCATACTCACTCGGACCATACCGCTTCCAATTCAAAATCTTTTGTTATATCATTTTAAAACTATCTCTAGAGAACTTATGAAAATCGCACTTGCAAGCCACGCGTGTGGACGTTTACACATGAAACTCCCACTTCTCAATAGATTTAAAAGTTTTATTTAGAAATCTCATCTAACAAACTTATGATAAACAAGCAAGCAAGCCACGCGTGTGTGGATTTACTCACGGTCGCCTCACTTTGTATAGAGATCAAAAAGTGGAGGTCTTGACATTTTAATTTGAAAATTAATATGTCGGGTTTACTAGCTTAGTCTTTTGTTTCAAAAGGTTTGTCCATGCAGATCACGTAATCCTAGCATGCTTTTCTATAGAACTCAACATGTAAAACATGCTCGCAGAATTCTAAAATATGCTTGAAAACACGATAAACCTAGCATGCTTACTATGCGCATCCAATCACGAAAACATATAATATGTTTCTCTACATAATTTAAACATACATAGCATGCTACTGCATAATTTAAACATTCACGACATGCAATGAATGATAAAAATAAAATAAAACGTTCATCGTGGCCCACTCGTGGAACCTGCACTTTCTTGCCTAATCTATTATATAGAATTGCAAAGTACAGATCTTCAACTTGAAAAAAAAAGGGGCCTCGCGTGCACGGGCACGGACCGGATTCATCAAAACTGGATTCGGGCCGAATAAAGGAACGGGCCGAACCGGGTCGAAAAACTGGAACCGGTCAAAAATAGATCGGGCTAAAATCGGTCGGGCCGAAACGGGTCGGGTCGACCCAAAACAAATGGGCGGGTCAGATTTCATGGCTGGGCAGCGGCCAGAGCACGCCCCGCGCGCGCCAAGACCGCCGCCGCCGCCCACCCCTGCGAGAAAAATCGGCGACCTTGAGGTTTCCTGCGCGAATCTCGCGCTGAGGCCGCCGAGCACCACCGAGACCTCGCGTGAGATTCGCGCGCCTCGTGTCGCCCGTGCCCGCGCCCGCCGAGCCGCCACGAGGTTTTCGGCGAACGCGCGCTGCGCGCCGAGCGCCCGAGACGAGCCTTGCTGCGTCGCCGAGCGCCGCCGGGCATCCGCATAAAATCGCACGCCCTGCCGCCAAAGCGCCGCCGCCCACGCGCGACGTTGAGGTTTCCGCGACACCGCGCGCGCGTGGTCGAGCGATGCCGAGAACGCCTGCGCGAGGCTTGCCGAGGGCGCTGCACGCTGCGTCTCGCGCGCTACCCGAAGCGCCACGCACGCGCGTTGCGCCACCCGCACCGCCCGTAACACGCTGAGGTTTCCGGTGCCGCTCGCCGAGATCCGCCGAGCGGCACGCCGCCGCCGAGCGGTGCCGAGGCGCCCATGCGCGAAGCCCGCGCCCGCACCGCCTGGCTACCGAGCCATGCGCGCCGCCTACACCGCCTGCTCGCCCGACGCCTTATCCGCCGATGCCGAGAACGCCGACGGCGCCGAAGCGCCGCTGCCGTGCGTCCGTTTTCTCGGCAAGTCTTTATCGCTCGCTTCGTGCTTTCGTCTCCGTTCTTCTTTACATATAAGATTTACAGGAAAAATCTAATCCAACCACGGATTTTCTTGTGGTGAAAAACAAAATCTGACAAAAATAAAACCGAGCAACGATGAACGACAGATTCAACAATTAATTAATTGCGCACGTTATAATCAAACATGAATTAATCCAATAGAGCCAAGATTCTGATCCCAGGCTCTGATACCAATTGAAGGGAAATCTGATTTTAACCCTCTCCCGAGGATCTATCTTGGATGTTTAATTCACCATACCTTGATTATATTCCTACCATGCACCTATATAATTAATTGCAATACGTAGGGGGTTTCTCGTGTTTACCTTCGAATCTGTAGGGGATGAACAGGATGAACGGATCGAGACTCGTGCTTTGATCTTCTGGACTGTATCCCGGTTGCCCAATCTCCAACGTCGAGTGAGGACGATCTATGGAGAATGCTACAGAAAATCACTCTAATTCCTCTTGGAATTTTCGAAAAATCCTCTCTAAGAACTATAGAGATTCTCGAAAATATGCTAAGGATAATTGTGAGGATTAACCTTGATCTTATCTCTTACCTTATATTTATAATGCATTACCATAATCCTATTAGGAAAGGATCCATGCATATCTCATAAATATAATAATATCCTTATGGATAAAGAGGATCAAATCCTTGCCATTTGAGGTTAGGGGGCGCCGATTTTCACTGTGCTACGGGCCTGGATGGGCCAGCCCAGGGATCAAATGCAAGGAATAAAGATGGGCCTCAAATAAATTAATTATCTTATGTTCAGCCCAGAACATAAATTAATTTATAAACATTCATTCATGCCACTAGAGAATAAATGCTGACTTACCCCTTTATTACCGATGGTGAGTCGGGTTTGCACTTAGACATTACGAATCCCCATATTTAAGATATCGAACGTCCATTAATTATTTATAGCATTGATCGCTAAAATAATTAATATCTTTAATTCCTTAAGTAGTACCACTCAACCTTATTATTGTACTTGAGCTAACTCAACCGCATGGTTTAGTACAATAAACCTTTGAGCTCCTTAAGGGACGCCATCATCCTAAACGGATACGGTGACTCGACACGGATAACTAGCATGACATACAAGACCGCCACCACCCAAGATGCGGAGAATATTGGGTTAGAACATATAACCTCACCCATAACAAGTCAAAGTGATGGTCACCACCATACTCACCTAATACCTTATCGAGGTTTAGATCTTCGTAAGTCACCGAGATCTTGGTTCTTCACGACGGTCGATAGAAGAACTCATCTCACCGTGATCCATCAATACGCCGAGACGCATCAAGATAGACAAGCAACCAAGTCAAGTCTTCTTATCTACACGCAGCCTATACCGACAACTCGCCCTCAAGTTGTCTCACCGTGATCCTTTTATATCTCATTAAGCTTGACCAATCATACAGACTTCTGTGATCTTCTACACACTGCATGATCTAACTTATATATGAGATAAGGGGACTCAGATATATGCAATCAAGTATTCAATTCAGATAGGAGATTGTAATAGTGGTAACAGGAAACATTGTATACAAGCTCAACCATACTGCTTTCTGTATACAAATCCAACACCCTTAAGGAACTCAAAAGATTTATGGTATTAAACCCTGCAGGTTAAGTTTAGTCCAAGTACAATAATAAGGTTGAGTGGTACTACTTAAGGAATTAAAGAGATTAATTATTTTAAGCAGTCAGAAAGCTATAAATAATTAATAGACGTGCGATATCTTAAATATTGGGATTCGTAAAGTCTAAGTGCAAGCCCGACTCAATTCGATAATAAAGTGGAAAGTCAGTATTTATTCTCTAGTGACATGAATAAATATTTATGAAATAATTTATGTTCTATGCTAAGCATAAGATAATTAATTAATTTTAGGCTCATCTTTATTCAATGCATTTGATCCTTGGGCTGACCCATCAAGGCCTGGACGGTTGGAGATTTTCGCCCCTCACTAGTAGAGATAATGGGACTCTGTTCTGATTCTCCTATATCTAGATAGAATATACCTGATATCATTAGATATCAAATAATATTATTCTAGATATGATTGTATTTATTAGATATGCAGAGATCCTATCCTAATAGGATTCTAGGATTGCATTATAAATACAAGGTGAGAGAAAATCAGTGGAATCCTAATTCATTGTGATTTTCGAAAATTACAAGGTTGAGGAAGAAGGTGAATTTTTGCAGTATTCTTCATAGATTGCTCTTACTTAGCATTGAAGTTTTGGCAAACGGGATACAGTCCAAAAGATCAAAGCATGAGTCTTCACCGTTCTTTATCCGAAAAATTCACAGCTAAACACGTGTAAACACCAACGTGTTGCTATTTATTATATAGGTGCATGCTAGGTATATAATCAATGTATGGTGAATTAAACATCCAAGATAGATCATCGGGAGAGGGTAAAATTAGATTTCTATATAACACACACACATATATATATATATATATATTGATAATATGTCTCTTGTCACAAGTAAATGTAGTAGTGACAATTTTTATTATTGCTTGTATTAATTATCACTATATATGTGTGACAATTATATTTTTATCACAAATATATCATTTATCTTATCACTCAAAAATATTACAGTGACAAATTTTAGTATTGTCGATATACATTGTCACTATATGTTTAACAATTTTATTTTTGTCACTACAAGAATATATGTAGTGACAACTATTTTTTCTCATCACATAAAAAATATCAAAGTGAATTTTTTTTATCATCCATATTTCTTTTCATTATATGTCAGCGATGGTCGTATTTTTATTACTAAAAACATAGATAATGAAAACAATATGTAATGAATAATATAATTTTATCTATATATATATATATGTGTGTGTGTTTTAGTGTCATGACTGGACTTTGTGTTGGGAAAATTCCTAAGTTGTTGAGAATTAATCTATCTTAATTTTGTGTTTTGATTATATCCCCAAAACATCTGATGATTGATGATGGATCCCGCTGGTATGTAGTGATATATGGGGGACGGGGATACACCGGTTAGATAAATTTAAAGTTGTTTCTGGAGACAAGACTGACTAATTGCAAACAACAACTGGCCGAGTAACTTGCAGTCCAATATTGGTGTCAGTACTGCTAGTCAGTTCAGATATGGAATGTATTGTACTGAGTGATATCAGTTAATAAACCTACTGACTGTTAAGACAACAAGTCAGTTGGATTGATAACTGATGTACATGTGAAATGTGGTGGTTACTGGTTTGCCTTACAGAAAACTGAGACTCAGGATTGTACACTTAGTTGAATATTGATTAGTCAGTTTTCAGTTTATATCTCTTCAATATCGAATGGATACTAATAAAGAGTTTCAAAACAATGAAGTGCTATTGTGTGCTACTCATGGCAGTTTAATAACATATAATTTTAAAGCAGTATTGAAAGTAAATGGCAAGTTGAGTTTTACGTGGTTCGAAGAGATCTACTCCTACGTCTACAGACTGATTACTCAATCAATCCACTAACTTGGATTAGTTTTGTTTATAGGTACAAGAGTAAACCTAGATACTGAGGTAACTTTATAGTATCCCGTCGAACTTGGCATTCCTCCTATGTTTGCTGGTGCTAGGAACCACTAACTGCTTTCAAGACACAGTCGACTTAACCTCTAGCTTACGGATGCTAGAAACCAAGCTTTCAACAACTAACACTTTGTTGCTTACTTGCCCAAACTACTACTCAACTTTGGTGGTTTTGTAGAGTGATTTTCCAACTAGGGATATTGACACGCTGTCGTTTAGCGTTCAAAATAAATTTATAACCTATTGCCCATCACAGGCGTAGCCAGCGATAAGTATAGGGTCGATCCCACGAGGAGTTGGTGTAGCAATCTCTGATGTCACGATATCACTTAAAAGGGATGAGAGTGGTGTAATTATCTTGATCACTATAGATAAGACTAAAGTAACCTGAAACAAACTCAAAGGGAATATCAAATAATAAGACGAGTCTGGCTTGGGCAACAACTTCGTGAAGACGATTAATACTCGGTCCTAGGTGCAAAGGTTTTCTCTACATGACATGCATCAACCGGTTATAAGAGGCATACGTCGTGACCCCGTTGTCACGCGTCACGCCCACGACGCACCCCTCCAAATCTATCCTTTCTGTGTAAAGAAGGCAAGGGACACCCTATGCAAACTATCTAATCCGTAATGCCCACGCACGAGGACACCTCAAGACATGTAAACCCACAGCGGTAAGTATGATCTAGATGGACCGGTATTGGCAAAGGCGGTGCTATGACTACTCCAACTCGCCCACACCGATCAGATTATTTGGGGTGCGGGACACCCGACACCTTAATCCAATTATTACTTGCAACCTTCCCTTACCAACTATGTTATTTGCAACTAACACACCGAGTTTGGTTAAGTTATATAATGCCCAGACCTAGTGCTTGAGGAACACACGCATGCGCATCGTAATGCCCTACTTAGACCTCTCGAGTTATATTAATCATGCTCCACTTAGTCACGCCCAAACCGTAATAAAGACTTAGCTAGACATAAAATAAATAAACATGCAATGTTAATTGAAACCATAATTAAACGGAACCAACTTACTATTAATTGAACGAAATAGAAGCGGCGAGCCCAAAGTGCCGCCCGCAAAACATCTGAATAACAAATAAAGTGTTTGCCCAAGGGACTTAATGTATGTGGTGTCTTTGGATGAATTTGATAATAAGAGTGAGAGTTGGAACGCGGAAGAGAGACTATGATACGCACAAGTCGCGATTCATCCTATATATATAGGCCGAGAGAGCGACGATGGTAATGGCCCATGGGCTGGACAATCTGGTAGGTTTTCCTTGTTAAACAGCGCCTTTCCTTGCCCTGCACGGATCCGAGGTGATCTCTCTTGATTTCATGAGATTCGGTGTGTCACATCCTTTCCGGATTAGCGAGATCCGCCTGGATCTCGCAGATCTTGCCCATTAGCCTCCCTCCGCCTCTCGCCTCCTTCTTCTTCTTGGGCTCTACTCGCCTTCTTCACTCCGCTTGCCCATTAGACTACCCTTTGGAGATTGAACTTGTGCGGTGCGCAAGGAGGTCACGCCGTGAAACCAACACCATGGAGTTTGAAGCCGGTGCCGTGAGCTAAGCTCCTTGTGCCCTCGAGGTGCATCGTATCTCTATTCACCCGCCAAGCAAGTTCCACTCCTTCTTGCCCATTTCTGCCCTGCCTTGTTCCCTGCAGACCAATGTGTCCTCCCAGACACAAAACACAACAAGAAAGACACAAAAGACTCGATCTAGACCTAGACAAGACACAGAAAAAGAGCACAAAACTTGGGCTCGTCACACGCACACACTTTAAACATGCTTGTCCTCAAGCATGCACGCGTAATTTGCCCAAGACAAAAGAAAGAAAGAAAAGACTCAAAACAGAAAAGGTTAGCACATTCCTATCAGCAGGATATCTCGGCCAATATAAGCTTCATCAGAACAAACTAGCAATTCAAGTAGACTTCATTCAAGCAACGACCATCAAACAAGTCAAAATACGAATTTGAGCATATTGGGCATTTTCCTTACCAACACTGCACTCTTGTGTATAAGCTAGTGTATACGCTCAGACATCTTTCATTTTGACTATGCCATAGGCTTGCATCTCTACCATCTCCACCGCTTAGACAAAGTTTTAAACATTCATCCTTAGGTCTTTTATTTGGTTGTAATGGGGCTTAAGACATAGGTGGAATTTTTTTTGGAACGAGGCTAAGGTCACATGGACTCAGTTCGAGGAATTTATTTTGTCCTCCATGGATTTCCTTTCGCTTTTTCTTACGGGCCTCAAAGACAACCATCTTAGACTTCATCAATATATATTCTTTATTTCAAGTCCTTCATTTTTCTTTCGATTCTGGTACCTTCTTTATATTGGGCATTTTGCCCATTTCTTTGAAATTGTAAACCCTTTTTTTTTGCCCATTACGAGGCTACTTTCTTCCCTTTTGTTTGCCCTTCTCTTCTATTAGCTCCCGAGTCTAATTGACCGGTGAGCTTTTTTCCGTGATAATTTAAGTGAGTGAAAGAAATTATTAAGCTCAAGGGGTGAACGAGGGATTAACAAGAGGTAGGACATTTTGCTCGATGGGCTATTTGAAAGAAAAATATGCCTAAGTCATCTAAATGTTTTAACTAAGTCAATAAGGCATCGACATAAGAGTGCACGCAAATTCTAGCAAAAGCCTAATGAAGATGTCAATAATCACACAAGAAAGGAAACTGTGTTGATCAAGATACAACAGTTTAAGCTCAAATCTCACCATGTGTGCTCAAATTTAATTCGTCATCCTTATTTACATACGGTCATGCTCAAACAGAATTCCTAAAACTACTAGCATTATTCACAACAAAGCAAAATATAGGACAATCAATCCCACCAATTTAAACATGCCAACCGACACAAAAAACGAAAACCCCTCCCCACTCACACACTTTGCGTTGAGCAAAGTGGGTGAACAAGGAGGGAACACAAACAACAAACAACGAAACGAACTGAGCAAGGTAGGCAGTCCCCCTACTCACACACTTTGCCTTGGGCAAAGTGGGTCAGAGTGGGGACCGACTCTCTTAACTCAAACAAACAAAAACAGAGGCAACCCCCCTCACTCACACACTTTGCCTTGGGCAAAGTGGGTGAGGGAAAAGGGTTGACCACCAACAACACAAACAACAAAAAAAAAAAAACACAACAAAACAGAAAACAAAAACAAAAAGGGAGGACAAAAGGTCAAGGGGAAGCTGGATACCTGAATCCAGCGTGGGCAAAGTAGGGCATCATGGGTCGCTTTATGTTGTTCCTCCATCCTGGTCAAGCGGGCTTTAATGTCCTCATCTTCTTCCTTGCTATCCGGAGGGTTCCTGTAATTATATCAACACAACACCACACGCAAAACAGGGGCAAAGCCAAAAAAAAAAACAAACAAAAAGAAAATAACAAAGAAAGCAAATGAAATACTGTGTTACCTCTCAGTCGTGGTATGGTTATCATCGTGGCTCGACTGCACCTCTTTATTACCCTTCCGTCGGGGCTTGCATGATGCAGTCCCTGGATCTATCTCGTGATGCCCATAGTAAGCCTTCGTGACGTCCATCGACCTGAAGGTCTTTCTTGTCTTCGTGTCCGCGACCGATACCCATTCGGAAATCGAGTTTTGACTTCATATGGTCCGCACCACTTGCTTGTTAACTTTCCCGACATCAATTTGAATCGAGATTGGTATAAAAGCACCAATTGCCCTTGCTCGAATGTCTTGGCTTTGATATCATTCGATGCTCCATGGCCTTGAAGATGTTAAAGGTCACCATCTCACCGTCAATTCACGTGTTAACTTGCTCGTGTCGCAATCAATCCTCGGTTTTGGCCGCCTTCATGAATGGTCGCCCAATAACATAATCGAGGATTTGTTACCCATCGTGCCCATATCCAGAACGTAGAAGTCCGCTGGAAATATGAGTTCTTCCACTTTGACCAATATGTTTTCGATGATTCCTTCGGATGACGCTGGACTCGCCTCGCTAATTCGATAACCACTTGTGTTGGCTTGTGGTTCCTACTTTTAATTCGCTGAACATTGACAAGGGCATGACGCTTATAGATGCCCCAAATCCAAAGATGGCCCTTTCGATCCTCGTCTTGCTTATTACATGTGGAATGAAAACATCCTCGGATCTCCACACTTTCGGGCATTTCATTAGTGGGACCGATACATTTTCTCCCATTTGAAATTTTGCATCATCTTTGTATTTCACCTTTCTTGTGCACAACTCCTTCATGAACTTTGCCCACTTCGGCATCGTGCCCAGAGCAAATGATGAGCGGTATATTTATTTCCACCTTCCAAACACGCGATACATCTCACTCATTTCTTCCTTTTACGGTTCTTCGCCAACTGCCTCGAAAGGAGGTAAAACCTTAGGATTAGGTTTGACATAGGCCGCTCAATGATTACCTCTTCTTTTTCCTTTTCCTTCGCGTTCCTCTTGATCATTGTCATCTCGACCATTGTGTTCGTGAGATCTTCCACTTCGTGCATGTCTCTGGTCGTCCTTAGGCATGAAAACTTTCTCCGCAGCCTTCTTCCCACTTCTCGTGGCTACAACATTCGGTTGGGCTAACTCGTTTACCTCTACTTGAGGAGGTAAATTTCCTTGCTTCTTCTCAAGACGCTACGGTGACCGTCAATTGGGAAACTTGGTTCCCAAGGCTCGGAGGGCTCCTCTTGTCTCGACCTTGAATTTCTCATTCTCTTGTTGAGCCTTCACATTTTCTCGTGCCATAGTGTGCACAAGTTCGCCAACGATGGCCCACCGCTTGGTCACGCTTGATTATTTCGTATGGCCGTTGTTGTCCCGCCTCCGCATCGCCGTTGTTGTCCCGCCTCTGCTTTGGTTGTTAGACCACCTAAAGTTTTCGTGGTTCCTCCATCCAGGTTGTGTAGGGAAAACATATGTTAACCCTCGCCCCGAGGATCCATCTTGGGTGTTTAATTCACCATACATTGATTATAAACCTAGCATGCGTCTATATAATTAAAGTGCAACACGTTGGGGTTTTCGTGTTTACCTTTGGATCATCGAGGTGGATCGAGCAGGATGAGCGGATTGAGCGGTCGAGACTCGTGCTTTGACCTTACGGGCTGTATCCCGGATACCCAAACTCCAACGTCGGTGAGGACGAGCTATGGAGAATGCACAAAAATCACCCTTTTCTCTCGCCCAAACTCTCGAAAATTTTCTCTCAATTAATTGAGATGGCGAAAATCTTGCTTGTAATATGTGAGCATTAGCCAGACATTATCTCATACCTTATATTTATAATGCACTACCTTAATCCTATATGGAATATTACCATAATCCTATATGGAATATTACCATAATCTATATGGAATATTACCATACTCTTGGGATTATTTCCATACTCTTAGGATTATTTCCATACTCTCAAGATTATTAGCATAATCTTATATGGAAAGGATCTATGCATATACCATAAATATAATTATATCCATGTGGATAAAGAGAATAAAATCTTGCCAATTGAGCAATAGGGGAACCGATTTTCCTCGAAGGTTACGGGACTGGATGGGCCACCGAGGATCAAATGCAAGGAATAAAGATGGGCCTCAAATAAATTAATTATCTTATGTTCACCCGAACATAAATTAATTTATAAACATTCGATCATGCCACTAGAGAAAGAATGTTGACTTACCCTTTATTACCGGAAGTTGAGTCGGGCTTGCACTTAGACATTCTGAATCCCGTATTTAAGATATCGAGCGTCCATTAATCATTTATAGCAATCGGCGCTTAAAAGCGATTAATAACTTTATTTCTTAAGTAGTACCACTCAACCTTATTATTGTACTTGAGCTAACTCAACTGCGGGGTTTAGTACAATAAACCTTTTGAGCTCCTTAAGGGGCGTCATCATCCTAAGCGGATACGGTGACTCGTCTGAGATAACTAGCGTGACATCAAGATCGCCACCACCCAAGATGCGGAGAATCTTGGGTTAGAACATATAACCTCACCCATAACAAGTCAAAGTGATGGACGACAACTCATACTCACCTAATACCTTATCGAGGTTTAGATCATCGTAAGTCACCGAGATCTTGGTTCTTCACGACGGTCGAAAGAAGAACTCATCTCACCGTGATCCTTCAATACGTCGAGACGCGTCCCGGATAGACAAGCAACTAAGTCAAGTCACTTATCTATCTATCTGCGGCTAAACCGACAACTCGTCCTTAAGTCGTCTCGGTGTGAAACTTTTATATCTCATTAAGCTTGACCAATCATACATGGACTTACGTGATCTTCTACACACCTTGTATGATCTAACTTATATATGAGATAAGGGGACACGATATATGCAATCAAGTATTCAAATCGAGATAGGAGATTGTAATAGTGGTAACAGAAACATTCTATACAAGCTCAACCAAAGCGCCAAGATACAATCCAACAATCTCCCACTTATACTAAAGCAAACTTTTAGTATACAATGTGTCTTTCTACTAGCTATTACAAACAACCAATCACTTTGCTTCTCCCACTTATACAAAAGTTTCCTTTCTAAGTGGGTGCCATCAAGCATAATCCAAGTCCTCTAACGTGTTCATCGTAGACTTTTGCGGCGAGCTCTTCGTGAATGGATCCGCTAGATTTTCCGTCAGATCAATCTTTTCAATCAAGACGCCACCTCGTCTAACGATTTCTCGTATGACATGGTACTTTCTCTATGTGTTTTGTCGCCTTGTGGGTCCGTGGTTCCTTCGAGTTTGCCATCGCACACGAGTTATCACGAAAACTATGATACTTTGGGCAAACCAGTACCACACCCTAGATCCATGAGGTAGTTCTTGAACCATACACCTCCTTAGAAGCCTCCGGCGGCTACATATTCGGCTTCCATGGTAGAGTCCGCAATGCATGCATCGCTTTGCAGACCGCCAGATACGGCTCCACCTCCCAAGGTAAACACATAGCCCGAGGTCGACTTTTTCTCATCACGGTCACTTGGAAATCCAAGTCTCAGATAACCCAAAGGCATTAGACTATCTCGCATGGTAAACCAGCCTATAATCTCGAGTCCTTTCGTGTACTTGAGTATACGCCATGCAGATCCAATGAGCTTGTCCGTGGTTAGATCGATATCTAGCTACTATGCCCACCGTGATAGCGATATCGGGCCTCGTGCATAGCATTGCGTACATGAGACTTCCCACGGAAGCGTAAGGAACTTGTCTCATTTCCTCTATCTCCTTTGCATCACGGTGCTGCGTTTTAGATAAAGGAACGCCATGTGCGAAGGTAGCAATCCTTTCTTGGCGGTCCGCATACTAAAGCAGTAATCACAAGATCAATGTAAGACGCTGAGATAAGCTCAACATTTTCTTCTTGCGATCTCGGAAACCTTGATCCCAAGAATGTACGCCGCATCTCCTAAGTCTTCATTTGAAAGCGATCGGATAGCCAACTCTTTACGCCCCGATAATGACTTTCACGTTGTTGCCAACTAGAAGGATGTCATCTACATAAAGTGCAAGAAATACCACATCACTGTTGACATCTAACCGATACACAACTCTCGCTAGGCAACCGGGTAAATCCATAGGACTTTACCACCTCGTCAAAGCGTAAGTTCCATGATCGGGAGGCTCGCTAAGTCCATAAATGGACTTCTTAAGCTTCCATACTAGATGCTCTTCACCCTTTACCACATAACCTTGGTTCAGTTGTGCATATAGATGTCTCTACCTTCCTCAAGGTAACCGTTTAGAAAAGCGGTTTTAACATCCATTTGCCAAACCTCTAGGTTCAAGTGGGCGCTATGGCTAGAAGAATTACGATGGACTTGAGCATTGCTACGGCGAAAAGGTCTCATCGAAATCGATGCCCTCAACTGAGTGTACCCTTTCGCCACAAGCACGGCTTTAAAAGCGAAACCTCTCCATCGTAATCTCTTCCTCTTGATATCCACTTACTAACTATGGCTTCCTTGCCATCCGGTAGAGTGTCTTTTCATATACATCCATAGCCGTTATGGACTCCATTTCTAAGTCCATAGCGGTGTGCCATGATCTTGCATCAATATCTTGTATCGCCTCCTTGTATGTCCATGGGTCGATTATTGCATGTTCGCTGCTTTGGGACTAAATCAAGATTCACCACGAACATAAATCGCTCGGGTTGACGAACAACCCTCCCACTCTGACGAGGTTCTCTGAGCACAATGGCAGCGGTGGGTGCGAGATACTTGTGGTTCTCTAACTTGCACAACTTGCGTGTAGGTACCACATGTACGGTCGGTATCTCCGGTGGAACTCGACCCACTTCAATTTCTTGAAGTATCGGTGTCGATCCTCCCACTAGACTCGACATCTCGTACCTTTCGCCTGTCGGTGGTGGAATACGATCATCTTCTAATTCTTGAAGAATGATTTCAACTTTGGACTTATGATTTTCATGTAGTCCTCTTCTAAGAATCGAGCATTAGTGCTAATAATGACCTTCCGATCCTTAGGACTATAGAATAAACCACCTTCGTTCCTCTAGATAGCCAATAAATGACCTTGCGTCGGATCTAGATTCAACTTGTCGACCTTCTTGTTCAAAGACATGTCGGATCGCCCATATCCTTATGTGGCTTAAAAGCGGGCTTGCGCCCAAACCACAACTCGAAGGGGTCTTTTCGATTGACTTGGGCGGTACTAGATTTAGCAAGTATGCGCCGTCTCTAAGGCATATCCCGTAATCGAAATAGGCAATGTAGCATAACTCATCATAGATCTAACCATTTCCAAAAGAGTCCTATTTCTTCGCTCGACACACCATTTCTTTGTGGTGTGCCGGTGAAATGAATTTGGGATGTAATCCCACACTTCACTAGATAGTCCATAAACTCGTTACTGAGGTATTCGCCACCGCGATCAGACCATAGTGACTTGATACTCTTACCTAGCTTCGTCTCCACTTCCGCCTTAAACTCTTTGAATTTCTCAAAGCATTCAGACTTGCGGTGAAGCAGGTATATGTATCCGTACCTTGAGTAATCGTCAATGAAAGTGACAAAATACTCGTACCCTCCACGAGCTTGTGTGGACATCGGTCCACACAGGTCAGAATGGACTAACTCCAACATTTCTTTGGCTCTATAACCCTTCGCTTTGAAGGGTCTGGTCGACATCTTACCTTCTATACAGGATTCGCAGATGGGAGCGAGTAACCGTGAGATCACCAACGCCCATTCTTAGCGGTCTTTGGATCCTATTTAGATTGATGTGACCTAATCTAAGATGCCAGAGAAAAGTAGAGTCATCTTCTTGAAGAAAACTTTCTCTTTTTAGGGTTTGATGAAGATGCAACATAGTTATAGGTATTATGTTTTGCAGAAATAGTATAAAGCGAATTATATAAAGTGCCAACACAGATAACTTCGTCATTTCTTATGATAGAAACACCACTATCAAAATAACGAGAATATCCATGAGTAAATAATTTGAAAGCAGAAACAAGGTTCATGAAAATCCGGCACATATAAAGCGTCTTTCAAAACTAAAGCTGTTGTCCCAAAACATAAAAAACATCTCCAAAGCGCATGACTTGACTTTCGCGCGTTGCTATGGAGATCGTTATCTCGCCATCAAACGACTCCCTTGTCGCGCAGAACCACGCAGGTGTAACAAACATGATCGGTTCGCCCGTATCTACTACCCAAGAATGGGTAGAACAAGTCGCTAAACATGTTTCGTTACTAAAGCAAGCAGCGTACCTTGAGCCTCGAGCATAGGGCACTTGGCCTTCCAATGCCCGATTTTACCGCACTTGAAGCACTTGCCCTTCTCCTTTAGCTTCTTCAAGCCTCCGGTGGCAACCATGTTCTTGCTCCCATTACTCCCACTTTTTCCTCGCCTTTACCACCTTTGGCACCCCTTTTCTATTTCCATTTGAACGAAAATTTTGGGCCCTTAGATGTGCAAGAGCATGTGCTCCTTTTCCCATAACTCCTTCCGCAAAGAACGAGATCATTAAGCAACCGACTAAGTGTAAACTCGGTCTTGCTCATGATCGCATTCATAGTTCTCAAAAGACTTGGGCGGTGTATTGAGGATGATATCGACCTTGGCCGCCGTCAATACCTCCTCCTAAGCGATCAAGACTATCCGTGAGATGAGTCGTGTGGAGACATGTTCATGGACGAACTACCTTCTTCCATCTTACACGCCAAGATTTCTCTCATTGTGTGGGCGGATGTCCGATCCGATCGCCCAAACTTACTCTCGAGACTTGACCAAATGTCGGTCGCGTCTACCATCGATCGATGTCTGCGGTGCAAGCCTGGACATCGTAGTCATCATATAGCATTTAGCCGTATTGTTTGACTTATTCCAAAGTCCGCTTCACTCTCCGCTCATTAGTCGATCGTCGAGAAGGGCATCGGGTTTAGGAGTAGTGAGAACAAACATGTGTTCTTGATGAAGAACATATTCCATGTTTCGTTTCCACTCGATAAAATTTGGACGGATAACGGTTTTGTGTGAGCATATTGATAATCGCGTAAGAGACATATACAAAGCGATAATGTAAACACATAAGCATCGATCGCAAATAATTCGTAACAATAATATTGTAACCTTTTGATAAAACAATATTAATTGAAACCTCCATCGCCCAAGGAATTCCACATACAAGCCACGCGTGTGGGCGTTTACATGAACCCCTCGACCGGACTAAAATATACCTTTTAGTCGTTTAATTTCAATCCATGTCAACTTATCCTTATGACAAATGAAATTAATGATTGGACCTTACTAGACCACATCACTATCGCAAGAAGGGACTTGGCGGGAAGTTGTACTTGAGGTGATGTCAAGCATTGACCACAATTTTAAAGAGAATGAATTCTTAGAATTGGTATACTCACTCGGACCATACCGCTTCAATTCAAATTCTTTTGTTATCTCATTTTATATCTATCTCTAGAGAACTTATGAAAATCGCACACGCAAGCACGCGCGTGTGGGCGTTTACATGAAACTCCCACTTCTCAATAGATT
The DNA here is from genome assembly GCA_036937905.1 of Salvia rosmarinus. Taxonomy (NCBI): domain Eukaryota; kingdom Viridiplantae; phylum Streptophyta; class Magnoliopsida; order Lamiales; family Lamiaceae; genus Salvia; species Salvia rosmarinus. The sequence goes on from JAODLM010000736.1 coordinate 133,127, forward strand.
TAAAATGTTTTATTTAGAAATCTCATCTAACAAACTTATGATAAATAAGTGCAAGCAAGCCGCGCGTGTGGGCGTTTACTCACAGTCGTCTCACTTTGTTTAGAGATCAAAAGTGGAGGTCTTGACATTTTAATTTGAAAAATTAATTTGTCGGGTTGCTTGCTTAGTCTTTTATTCAAAAGGTTTGTCCATGCAGATCACGTAATCCTAGCATGCTTTTCTATAGAACTCGACATGTAAAACATGCTCGCAGTAATTCTAAATATGCTTGATAAAACGCGATAAACCTAGCATGCTTACTATGCGCATTCAATTACGTAAAACACTTAAAGGTTTGTCAACGTAATATAAACATACATAGCATGCTCTCGCATAATTTAAACATCCACGACATGCATCGAGCGATAAAAATAAAATAAAGCGTTCATCGCGCCCAATCGTGAAACACAGACATTTAAATCTAATCTATTACATAGATTTACAAAGTGCAATTAAACTTGACAGACCTCGCGTGCACCCGCACGGACGGATTCAACAAATGGGCCTCGCGTGCACGGGCACGGACGGAAATTCGGAAAAACGGGTCCAGGCGATTGTCGCCCAAAAGAGTCTTGGGCGCGCTGAGGGCAAAGCCGGTCGCGCGCCCGACCGCGCCGCCTGCCAGCGCCTCGCGATGGCGCCTCGCGGTCGCTAACGCGACCGCGACCCGTCGGCTGCGCGTCTGTGCCACGCCCCAAGCGCCGAGCGCCCGCCGAGACATCGTCGCCCGGCCATACCTCGCGACCGCGAGTGCGCTCATGGCACCGGGTTTCCGGCAGCGCGCCCGTCGCCCGCTAGCTTCGCCGCGACGCGCGCAGCCTCGCGGGTAATCCTCGCGATCGCGAAGTTCGCCGCTAAGCGCCGAGGATCCCAGCGAGAACGCGCCCGTCGCCCGCAGCCCTCGCGATCGCCCTAGCGACCGCGAGACTACATTCGCGAAACCACCCGAACACGGCCGAGAACCCTATTTTCCCGTCGTTTCGTTCTTCGTTCGTTCGTCTTCGTTCTTCTTTACGAGATAAGATTTACATAATAAAATCTAATCTAACCATGGATTTTCTCGTGGTGTAAAACAAAACCAACAACAACAACAAAGCGAGCCACGATGCAGCGGATCCACAATTATAAAACGCGTAATAATCAAGCGTGAATTAATCCAACAGAGCCAAGATTACGATCCCGGGCTCGATACCAATGTAGGAAAACATATGTTAACCTCGCCCGAGGATCCATCTTGGGTGTTTAATTCACCATACATTGATTATAAACCTAGCATGCGTCTATATAATTAAAGTGCAACACGTTGGGGTTTCTCGTGTTTACCTTTGGATCCGTCGAGGTGGATCGAGCGGGATGAGCAGTTGAGCGGTCGAGACTCGTGCTTTGACCTTACGGATCGTATCCCGGATACCCAAACTCCAACGTCGAGTGAGGACAAGCTATGGAGAATGCACGAAAATCACCCTTTCTCTCACCCAAACTCTCGAAAATTTTCTCTCAATTAATTGAGATGGCCGAAAATCTTGCTTGTAATATGTGAGCATTAGCTCAGACATTATCTCATACCTTATATTTATAATGCACTACCTTAATCCTATATGGAATATTACCATAATCCTATATGGAATATTACCATAATCTATATGGAATATTACCATACTCTTATGATTATTTCCATACTCTTGGGATTATTTCCATACTCTCGAGATTATTACCATAATCTTATATGGAAAGGATCTATGCATATACCATAAATATAATTATATCCATGTGGATAAAGAGAATAAAATCTTGCCAATTGAGCAATAGGAACCGATTTTCCTCGATGCTACGGGCCTGGATGGGCACCCAGAGGATCAAATCAAGGAATAAAGATGGGCCTCAAATAAATTAATTATCTTATGTTTGTTGAACATAAATTAATTTATAAACATTCGATCATGCCACTAGAGAAAGAATGTCGACTTACCCCTTTATTACGAAGTTGAGTCGGGCTTGCACTTAGACATTACGAATCCCGTATTTAAGATATCGAGCGTCCATTAATCATTTATAGCAATCATTGCTTAAAGCGATTAATAACTTTATTTCCTTAAGTAGTACCACTCAACCTTATTATTGTACTTGAGCTAACTCAACTGCGCAGGTTTAGTACAATAAACCTTTGAGCTCCTTAAGGGGCGTCATCATCCTAAGCGGATACGGTGACTCGTCATGATAACTAGCGTGACATACAAGACCGCCACCACCCAAGATGCGGAGAATCTTGGGTTAGAACATATAACCCTCACCCATAACAAGTCAAAGTGATGGATGACAACTCATACTCACCTAATACCTTATCGAGGTTTAGATCATCGTAAGTCGCGAGATCTTGGTTCTTCACGACGGTCGAGAAGAAGAACTCATCTCATCGTGATCCTTGATACGTCGAGACGCATCAAAGCATAGACAAGCAACTAAAGTCAAGTCACTTCTTATCTATCTGCGGCTAAACCGACAACTCGTCCTTAAGTCGTCTCATTTGTGAAACTTTTATATCTCATTAAGCTTGACCAATCATACGGACTTCGTGATCTTCTACACATCGTATGATCTAACTTATATATGAGATAAGGGACACGGATATATGCAATCAAGTATTCAAATCGGATAGGAGATTGTAATAGTGGTAACCGGAAACATTGTATACAAGCTCAACCAAAGCGCTTTCAAGATACAAATCCAGCAGTTGTAGGTCCGAGAGTTTGGATCATATCTCCTCTCGCTCAGATTGCCCATTACCATTCGACCCACCGCATCGACTTCTTCTTCTTCAAACAAAGGGCATTGATCCGTGTGATGTGTCGCGGCGATATTTGGCAAACTTTAGCTTTCTTTTGCCCTTGCCACGGTCCCGTCCCGATCTGTGTTGGTTATGAACTTGTCGAATAGGTTACGAGTTTATCCGACTTGGTCTCCACGGTTGAAGAAGTAGCGGCTTACCTCGGAACTTCTCCTCCTTCGTCTCTGTTTTCTTGACCATCTCGCCCAATGCCTAAAGGCCTCACTGGGAACTTTATTCAAGATTGATCCTCCACAAGTCTGCATTCACCAAATTTTCTGTTGCCCTCAACCCGCCATGAAATATGGATCGATCATGATCCGAATTTGATGTTGAGGGCATTTCACCGCAATGCTTAAACCTTCCCAAGAATCGTAAAGGTCTCTCCGTGCCCATTTTGATGTCGCTATCCTTTTCCTCATGTTCGAATACGGACGGTAGGAAAGTACTTCGAGGAACTTCGGTGAAGTTGTGCCCACGTGGTCACACTTCCAACGGGCAAGGTGTAGAGCCATTCTCTTGCCCCATCATGCGAGAGAAGGGAATGACACTAATCTCACATACTCTCCAAGGTTTTCATTCGCGGATAGTCCCACACATCATCTCGAAATCTTGTAAATGTTTTTGTGGATCCTCCCGGGCATGTCATCGAATCGGGAGGATTTGGATGAAGGAATGCTTCATCTCCCGTTGCCATTGATCGCGGGCAAAGTGATGCCCGTTGGCCTCGTGTTCGATTGTTAGGAACACCATTTCCTTAATGTCCGCTCCACTTGCGGTTGTTCACCCATCGTATTGCCCTCCGGGTTCTCTTTCGATTAGCCGCCCTCGCAGCTTGTCGTGCCTCCGCATCGCCGCTCTCCTCCGTCTTGTGTGCTTTTCGATCTCGTGATCATACAAAGTCCTCCGCTCTCCTACAAGGTTAGGTCGTAGCATACAATAAAGAAAGCAATATAAATTCAAGAAATAGAGATACTACCGAATGCGCAACTCCCGACAGCAGCGCCAATTCGACAATCGTCGCTTAGCTCAAAATAAATTTATAACCTATTGCCCATCACAGCGTAGCCGCCGATAAGTATAGGGTCGATCCCATGAGGAGTTGGTGTAGCAATCTCGATGTCACGATGTCACTTAAAAGGGATGAGTGGTGTAATTATCTTGATTACTATAGATAAGACTAAAGTAACTCAAACAAACTCAAAGGGAATATCAAATAATAAGACGAGTCTGGCTTGGGCAACAACTTCGTGAAGACGATTAATACTCGGTCCTAGGTGCAAAGGTTTTCTCTACATGACATGCATCAACCGGTTATAAGAGACATACGTCGTGACCCCGTTGTCACGCGTCACGCCCACGACGCACCCCTCCAAATCTATCCTTTCTGTGTAAAGAAGGCAAGGGACACCCTATGCAAACTATCTAACCCGTAATGCCCACGCACGAGGACACCTCAGTACATGTAAACCTACAGGCAGCGTTATGATCTAGATGGACCCGGTATTGGCAAAGGCAGCTGCTATGACTACTCCAACTCGCCCACACCAGTCGTACTATTTGGGGTGCGGGACACCCGACACCTTAATCCAATTATTACTTGCAACCTTCCCTTACCCACTATGTTATTTGCAACTAACACACCGAGTTTGGTTAAGTTATATAATGCCCAGGACCTAGTGCTTCGGGAACACACGCATGCAGATCGTAATGCCCTACTTAGACCTCTCGAGTTATATTAATCATGCTCCACTTAGTCACGCCCAAACCAGAATAAAGACTTAGCTAGACATAAAATAAATAAACATGCAACAGTTAATTGAAACCATAATTAAACGGAACCAACTTACTATTAATTGAACGAAATAGAAGCGGCGAGCCCAAAGTGCCGCCGGCAAAACATACGAATAACAAATAAAGTGTTTGCCCCGAAGGGACTTAATGTATGTGGTGCTGCTGGATGAATTTGATAATGAGAGTGAGAGTTGGAACGCGGAAGAGAGACTATGATACGCACAAGTCGCGTATTCATCCTATATATATAGGCCGAGAGAGACTGACGATGGTAATGGCCCATGGGCTGGACAATCTGGTAGGTTTTCCTTGTTAAACGGCGCTCTTTCCTTGCCCAGACGGATCCGAGGTGATCTCCTCCGGATTTCATGAGATTCGGTGTCGTAGCATCCTTCCGGATTAGCGAGATCCGCCTGCATCTCGCGTATCTTGCCCATTAGCCTCCGCTGCCTTCTCTTGCCTCGCTTCTTCTTCTTGGGCTCTACTCGCCTTCTTCACTCCGCTTGCCCATTAGACTACCCTTCCGGAGATTGAACTCATGCGGTGCAGAAGGAGGTCACGCCGTGAAACGGAACAGCCATGGAGTTTGAAGCCTGTGCCGTGAGCTAAGCTCCTTGTGCCCTCAAGGTGCATCGTATCTCTATTCACCCGCCAAGCAAGTTCCACTCCTTCTTGCCCATTTCGCCTTGCCTTGTTCCCTGCAGACTAATGTGTCCTCCCAGACACAAAACACAACAAGAAAGACACAAAAGACTCGATCTAGACCTAGACAAGACACAGAAAAAGAGCACAAAACTTGGGCTCGTCAGATATGAGTTATCATAGACGATAAACTCAGGATGTCTAGTCTTAAGATAAACAATGTGAATATCCTAGACGTAACGAAGTGTATGTTGAAGTCTCTAGTTGATAAGTATATTTGAGCTCTTGAGTCTTGCTGATACAATGAATACTTCCTTCTTCGAAATCATTGTTTGATTAACTTTGAGCTTTGAGATTGAATACTTGAGATTTCAATTGTGCGAGGTTTCGGTAACCTTCAAATGTTGGATAGATACAAAATAGATATATAGAGAAGAATAAGAATAGTGTCGTTGGAGGGATAACCATTCAAATCCTGTTATTTGTCATCTGAATTCTTCCAATTGAGAATCATTGTACGTCCTCTAATAAATGTCGGATCATTGTACAATCGTAGCTCTGCAACTCTGAAAAGGTGGTATGGCATGTCAGGATCTTCTAAAGATACGTTACAACACGTGGTTAGTCAAATACTTAAGGCTTAAAAAATTTCGTTTTTCTTCAGTGAAGTTGACTCCGTGTTTTGTCAATATTGACTTCAGGTAGGGCCAGTCGAGGTTGCATCTCCTTATTAGCAGCAGTCAGGACTCTATCTTTTATCAGCTTAGAACTCCTCAGTCAGTGTGATGATTCAGTCAAACATCGACACTGATAGTCAGCTTTGACTGTTAATAGGCAAATTTGACTCATGGACATGAACTTTGACTCATGATAATCAGCTTTGACTTCAGGTACCCAGCTTTGACTGTTGGGACCTGATAAACCTCACTTATGTCTAATTTATATGGCCTTTTTCGTTCATTCTATAATTGATAAGTGATCATTTGAGCTGTAATTTGATATATTTATGTTTACCTTGAAAGATATTATGCAGTGTGTATTTCGTGTCATTTTAGCACAAGTTTTGATGTCAAAAAGGTAGATCACGATAAAGAGGATTTTTGGCCCATGTCGCATCGTGACTTTGTCTCGCAAGGAGAACACGTGAGGAAAGGCAGAGCATGTTCGAAACTTTAGTCCAATGGTCGCGATCAAATCTCACGATAAAGGACGGGCGTTAGCTCGCGACTTTCGCTCGCGAGCTAACCTCGCGAGCCAATGCGGCCTAGGGTTCATATATCCGTGCAGTCAGAACAGAAACAAGGGAGACTTTGACAGAGGCCTGACACACCTTTTGCACGAGAGTTTTCTTCATAGAACAGAATAGATTATTATAGCTTTACAGATTCTTTATTTTACATTCAGTTTCGTATTTAAGTTTTATTCGAGAGTTCAGATTTATTTACGGATTCGAGTTGTTACAGTATTTATCGTAGATTCCTACGGTTTTATTTATTCAATTCAGTTTATGTTTCATTTATTTAATTTGTGCTTCAATATTTTAATTATGAGTAGCTAAATCTTGTATTGATCCTAGGGTTTGTATGTCTGACTAAATTCGTATGATTTATCTGTTGATATTGTTTTGCCGTCCCATTCATGATTTATGATTCTTGGCTTTAATTCTCATGTGTTGGTACCTGATCAATATTGATGCATGCTAGTTATGTGATTGATGTCCTGGCGGAATCGATTGCATAGTCGATATCTTGAATACATACTACAGATCTTACCTTGAGACCTGGCGGAGATAGGTGAACTATAGGAGGTTATTCTTTGTGTGCTTTTGGTAATTAGCTTACTTCTCTTGAGACCCGACGGAGATAGAGTTCTATAGGCTGTCCTGGCGGAAGACTGTAGCTACATTAGTGATCCTTCATATGAATGTGGATTAAATTGGTAAACAAATTAATAGATTAATTGTGTGAATCTGGTTAGGTTAAGCACATCCCAAGGGTCAGTCTTTTATTCTTGAGTTTATCTTATTTTAATTTGAGTCTAGTTTAATAATCATCTCTCTTGATTTTGTTACCTGAATAATAATCAAAGTTTCTGTGTGAATTATTCGTTGTGTTTTCGAGTATCAGCCTCTGTGGATACTATACTTGCTGTTTTTACTATCATTTAATTGGTAGAAAATTAAGCGATCAAATTTTGGCGGCGTTGTCGGGGACTATTTAGATTTCATAGTGATAATTTTCTTGATTGTAGTTATTATTTCAAGCATTTTAAAAAAATAAAAAAATAGAAAATAAAAATAAAATTTCTTTGTTTACTTGGATTTAATCTGGTTTTTGTCTTTTTGCGCAATGCATGATTACAAGGTCTTAGAGGAAAGAAATTATTCCATTGGATACTGAGATTGAAAAATCGCACAGGAGAGAGCACAGAGAAAGAAGACAAGCAATGGCAGATAGACACCCACAAGGACATGATCGGATGGCCGAAATGGAGGAAATGTTAGTTGCGATGCAACGCCAACTGGCATTACAGAATCAAATAGGCCAAGTTGGAGGCCGAGCACCACCCATACCGCTCAACCATATGTACAGGCCACCGATTGATCAGTTTCAAGGTGGAGGATGAGGGCCGAACGTAAATACGAATAACTTTGAGTTAAAACCTACCATAATCAGTATGATATAAGTAGAGCAGTTTGGGGGAGGGGTTACTGAAGATCCTAATGCACACTTGGAGGCGTTCCTGGACATTGGTGACACAATCAAGCAGAATGGAGTGCCAACTGATGCCATCCGGATACGGATGTTTATATTCTCACTGCGGAGTCAAGCAAAAGAATGATTCAAGTGTTTGGACCGCTCAAGAATTACTATATGGGAGCAACTATGTGAGAATTTTTTGTCCAAATATTTCCCACCTCCCAAAGCTCAGAAAATCATTGCTAAAATCTTCCATTTTTCACAATTGGGAGACGAGTCGCTGTTTGAAGCTTGGGAGAGGTTCAAAAGCCTCATCCGAAAATATCCGCATCATGGTTTTTCACCTGAGCAATAAGTAACTCAATTCTACAGTGGTCTTAACCCTAACACTTGTAGTATTGTGCATGCGTCAGCCGGAGGATGTTTGCTCAATAGAGGGATAGATGAAGCGTTGAGGATCATAGAGGAGATGACATCCAATAGTTATCAGTGGCCTATGGAGAGACAGTCGATCAGAAAAGTTGTCGCTGCAGAGCTTGATAACAGATATGATGATCTGTAAGAAAAAATAAACGGCATTGCAAAAAAAGTATGAAGCCAAGAGGAAAGGGCAGATGACTGTTGCCATGGCTCAGAATATAAAGGAGGCTCACTATGTGAACCAAAGAAACAATTTCCAAGGGAATCAGAGTGGGAATCCAGCCTATCATCCCAATAATAGGAATCACAAAATGTTTCCTATGGTAATGCTCAGCAACCACCTGGTTTTGCTGTTAATAATGAGATGATTGTGGAGCCAAAGAAACCCAGTATGGAAGAGATGATGCAATAGGTATTAATGAGTAATCAACAGATTGCAGCGAGCCACCAACAAATTTTGGCTCAACAAAATACTCAGATATAATAGATGGGGAAGCAGACTGAACAGTCTGGAGAGCACAGTCAATGCCATCAATAATAATGTCATATCTCTTGGAAAACAACTGAAGATGGTAGAAAATCAAGTAGGGCAGATGGCCAATGAGAGAGCTGGGACACACAAGAAAGGTCAATTCCCAAGCAACACTGAGCAGAATCCGAAGAATCATACTTCTCCAAATCAGTGCAATGCCATCTATTTGAGAAGCAAAAAATCGTATACAAGTCACTTGGAGCATGAAGGGGATAAGTTGGATGAGCAAAGAGCCGAGGATGAAGAATTCGAAGATTCTCGTCTTGCAAGCTTTCCTCACGAGGAAATATGCCTCTGACGCAGAACATAACCTCGCGACCTTCTATCGCGAGGAAGGGTCGTGAGGGGATCCCACGAAGCCTCACGGAGAGGACCTCGCGAGGGAGTCTCGAGACTCAACCTCACAAGGGAAGAGCGCGAGTCCTCAGACTCTTCCAATACCTGCAGCCCCGTTTCCTCAGTGTCTTGGGAAGAAGAGATCAGACGAAAAGTTTACTCGATTTATGGAGATGTTTCAAAAAGTCAGTATCAACATACCACTCATAGATGCGCTTCGAGATATGCCTGTGTATATCAAATTCCTGAGAGATGCAGTGGCAAGCAAGAAGAAGTTGGGAAAATTTGAAAAAATCAACCTCTCTGAAGAATGCAGTGCTGTACTACAGAGGAAATTATCGATGAAACAAAAGGATCCTCGGAGTTTCACATTGGAACTCCAGATTGGAGAGCATACATTCCCCAATGTATTGTGTGACTTGGGAGCGAGTATTAATCTGATGTCGCTATATGTTTTCAACCGTCTGAAGATTGGAGTATTGAAGTCGACCACAATTTCATTGATGTGGCTGACAGGTCATTTTCTTATCCTAAGGGAGTGGTAGAAGATGTTCTGGTAAGAATTCAAGACTTTGTTTTTCCTGTTGATTTTGTAATATTAGATATATCTGATGATAAAAATCAACCGCTAATCTTTGGTCGACCGTTTATAGCTACTGATCGAGCTTTAATTGATGTGCAGGATAGTGATCTCACATTCCGTGTGAACAAAGAGGAGTTGAAAATTTTGATCTATGATGCCATCAAGAGACATGATAGTTCTGATTATGAGGATTGTTTTTCCATCACCACTGCCACAGCTAGCCCAGTCTCGCACTTGGATGTCAACCGACCAGTTGATAGGGTTTCTACCAGGACAAGTTTGATTCGGTATGGAACCTCGAATGTTCTATTCAAACTCAGTGGTGGTCAGGAATAAACGCTAAATATAGGGGCAAACACAAGTTTGGGAAGAAGTCAGCAGTTACCAAAACGCCAGATTGACCGAGGTAAGTAATGGTCTGGCTAAAGACATTAAATTAAGCACTTGTTATGAGGTAACCCAATGTTTTTTTTTTTTTTGTTTTTGTTTTGTTTTTTTTTTGTTTTGTTTTGTGTCTGTTTAGGGTTGAGTTGAATGACGAGCAGCCGATAAAGAGAATTGTTTTATTAGAAAATTTGATTGCAACTGATTTTGTGAGACGAAGCATGTTATGATTATTGTGAGTATTGAGCCTTTGAGAACTTGATCACATGTTTGAAACCTGTGAGACTTGAGCTTTTGACTGCCATATCTTTTCAGTCTTGTTTCTTTCTGTGTTGAATGGTTTGAAATAGCACATGTTTCTCTAGAACTTGCTCTGGATCTGTTTCGAGGTTGCTTTGATGTGCTTAAGAATTAGGAGATGATATTAGGCATTCTTTTCTTAGCTTACATAATATCCAAATACTAACCTGTTAATCATTTTATCTTTTGATGAGCCCGTTAGAGCCTACCATATTCTTTCATGAAGCTGTGGGTTGGATTGTGTTCGTTAGTGCGAGGTTTGGTTGCAAGAATTGATGGTTGAGAAAAAGAAAGAAAAGAAAATAAATGATGAGAAAGTGATAATTAAAAATAGTTGCTTACCCATATAAGTTCAAATAAAAAAAAATAGATACAAGTGTGCGAAAAGAACATAAATGGGTAAGTAGCTAGAGCTTGGGATGAGTATATCACTTAGATGAAAATTGTGGAGTTCTTAAAAAAAATGACTTCTTGGTATGGAGAATTGAAATGAATTATGAAAGTTTGGGATTTGTGTCTTGCGATACTTATTGTGTTTTTCATTATGGAATTATGAGACACTTAGCCTAAATACATCATACCTTACCAAAGAGCCTACATTATAACCTTTTATAAGATCTTTTTGATCTTAGTCCTTGAGCACATATTTGAGCGTTGGAGAATTAGACGATTTACAAGCTTATGGTAGATTCTATGTGTTTTTAAACATTGAGAGTATACACGTCCTCCTTGATACACTTGAGTGTTTGACATTTCTTATATATATCCATGTCGTGAGAATTTAAGTTTGAGAAGGCTTGTGCTTATGATTTTTATGATATGTGGAGTTTAACGAAAGATGTTGTGATTTGATTCATTTGATTGAATTTTTTGTTGCTCATTGCTCTGAGGTTTATTGCATTTGTCGTTCGACTCATTCCCTGTTCTTTTGGTCGTCTCTCGTTTGTTCTGTTTTGTTTGGCGACAAACAAAAAGTTAAGTTTGGGGGAGTTGATAAACCTTATTTCTGCCTAATTTATATAGCCTTTTCCGTTCATTCTATAATTGATCGATCATTTGAGCTATCATTTGATATATTTATGTTTATCTTGAAATATATTATGCCGTGTTTATTTCGTGTCGTTTTAGCACAGGTTTTGATGTAAAAAAGGTAGATCACGATAAAGAGGATTTTTGGCCCATGACGCATCGCGACAAAGTCTCGCGACAGAACACGTGAGGAAAGGCAGAGCATGTTCGCGACTTTATTTCACGACCAATGGTCGGGATCCAATCTCACGATGAAGGACGGGCGTTGACTCGCGACTTTCGCTTGCGACCCTTGCTCGCGAGCTAACCTCGCGAACCAATGCAGCCTAGGGTTCATATATCCACGCAGTCAGAATAGAAACGAGGGAGACTTTGACAGAGGTCTGACACACCTTTTACACGAGAGTTTTCTTCATAGAACAAAATAGATTATTATAGCTTTACAGATTCTTTATTTTACATTCAGTTTCATATTTAAGTTTTATTCGAGAGTTCAGATTTATTTACGGATTCGAGTTGTTACAGTATTCATCATAGATTCCTGTGGTTTTATTTATTCAATTAAGTTTATGTTTCATTTATTTAATTTGTGTTTCAATATTTTAATTATGAGTAGCTAAATCTTGTATTGATCCTAGGGTTCGTATGTCTTACTAAATTTGTATGATTTATCTGTTGATATTGTTTTGCCGTCCCATTCATGATTTATGATTCTTGGCTTTAATTCTCATGTGTTGGTACCTGATCAATATTGATGCATGCTAGTTATGTGATTGATGTCCTGGCGGAATCGATTGCATAGTCGATATCTTGAATACATACTACAGATCTTACCTTGAGACCTTGCGGAGATAGGTGAACTGCAGGAGGTTATTCTTTGTGTGCTTTTGGTAATTAGCTTACTTCTCTTGAGACCCGACGGAGATAGAGTTTAGGCTAACCTACTATTATAAGCTGTCCTGGCAGAAGACTGTAGTTACATTAGTGATCCTTCATATGAATGTGGATTAAATTGGTAAACAAATTAATCGATTAATTGTTTGAATCTGGTTAGTTTAAGTACATCCCTAGTGTCAGTCTTTTATTCGTGAGTTTATCTTATTTTAATTTGAGTCTAGTTTAATAATCATCTCTCTTGATTTTGTTACCTGAATAATAATAAAAGATTCTGTATGAATTATTCACTGTGTTTTCGAGTATCAGTCTATGTGGATACGATATATATACTTGTTGTTTTTATTATAATTTAATTGGTAGAAAATTAAGCGATCAGGACCCAACTTTGACTTTCGCAAAGACAGTCTGCTGCATGATATAACACTTAATCATATCCTGACTATTTCTCATCCTTCAGCGTTGAGTCTTCAGATGTCTTTTTACATATGGGGCGATAGAACTTCACATTCGACTTTGAACTTCTCCCAACTCCCATTATTTCTTACTACCGAGAGTGACTGGCGAATGAACCCAGCTCTAACAAACCAGATATACTATTTTATTATTAATCCATGCTACCTATTTTATTGATTCACTTTATAGTCAGCATAAAGGAAGGTTTTCACTCTCGTTTAAAAAGAACCTCAAGCTCGAGGACGTAGTTATGCGATAAAAAAAGCTACCTATCATATAACTATTGTAGTGAAAGATATATCTTTAGATGAATATGAAGATACATCTTTCTATCCTCTTGAAGCACCCTGCTTCCTTTACGTACAACTAAGGTTTTAATTCTTAACTCATCAAATTTAGTAGACAGACTTCTAGGTGATGTGGCCCTTTCCTGACATCATCACTCGAATTGATGACTTCCACCATGTCAAGGTGACACTTTACCGCTGAGTTATATCCTTTCCCTGCCCCCATCTAGAAATAGAACCGACTAATCTTAAATCGATCTTCAGGCTTCAGTCTTTTGATGTCAGTCTTCAGTCTTCGACTTTATTACAGTATCACTTGTACTTCAGTCTTCAGAAATCAGTTGTGATACGAACCAGCCGGTCTGACACGCAAACCGAAGACTTATCTTGAAACAATGGAATATCCCACAACCTCTAAATCTAATCCAAGTAATGATATAGGATAGATTGACTCTCTATACCCCAACGTGGTATTGATTAGCAACTCGGGGATGATGAATGACACACGAACAAGGGATGGATAACTCATCGATTCGTCGATAATTGAATTACTTGGCAAATCTCAAGAAATTCGAAGAGCTCTTGAAGAGAGAATAAAATTCACATATATTGGAAATCAAAAGCTGAATTTTCTTCCCCCCTTACAAGCCTTTATGTAGGCGAAAATTGACTATAATCCTTATCAAAGAAGGACTCCTTATCAAAGAGGGACTCTAATCCTAGAATGAAACTAATAATCTAAGATCTAATCTAATTGGGCTGCAAAAATTACATCAAAAACGTGGCCCACATATGCCACAAAATAAAATACTAAAAGTCTTCAAAAATCAAGCCCATTCGTCATAATTAAATTGATTACTCTTAGGCTGCTCAATCCAATCTCTCCAATGGGCTTTTTGGACAGCTTTTACTCCTATACTTCTTGGATTAATCCCATCAAACTCTCCTTGAACTTCTTAGCTCGTGCTCTTGTAACCGACCAAACAGAAACACGCACCGGGTCTGGAATCACCGAACCTTGGGTTGCACGGGCTGCATCAAGTTGGCCTTCTGTCAGTCTTCATTACGTGATCCTTCAGCCGAGCATGCATGGTTGCCGAGCATCGATATTCCTATCGTATGATCGACTCTCAAGATCGCTGAACTCCTTCGCCTGGATCCGCCCAAGATGGTAGTTCTGCTATTGAAACCTATAACATAAATACCTAAGTCGAAAACAAGGCAGTGGCATTAGTTACTTCAACAAGACAATCATAAGAGGTTTTAGGATATAATCAAAACACAGAGTTAATATAGATTAGTTCCCGATATACATGAATTTCCCAGTATTAACGATACTTTAGGAAATTTCCCAACAATTTCCCCCTTTTTGATGATGTCAAAACCTTAAACATTATACTAATAACCAATTAGAAAGGTAGATAACATGTTTAGCAGGCGGACTTGATTCTCCCTTGTTGTGATCATCATTCCTTGTAAAACAGGGTTAGTTTAACATAATTAGGTTTAAAGCAAGTATAGAGACTAGACAAATAGTCATTGTTGTTAGGGGTGAACTAGGTCAGTTTTGATAGGTTGCTGAGATTACAAGATACAATCATTTATACTTAATATCAGCACTAAGACCTATACAGTTCTATTACAACTTTTTCTAACCAAGTTCATCTTCTTCTCTGCGTTTTCCTATCTTCATCTATTAGAGATGTAGTTATTCTCAGCTATTAGAGAAGTAGCATCCTCTATCTTTTCCTTTGACCTTCTCTTGACTCTTTCATAAGCTCTTTGCATAATTCTTCCCAGAAACAGTTGTGAAGCTCTTTCTGCCAAGCTCTTCGCTAAGGCACAGTGTAACTCTTCCTGCTAGAACTCTTTCTCATTTTTGGTTTAATCAAAAATTATCTAGAGGAAGATTAGCTTAAGAAGATGGATATCGTGAGAGAGGTTCTTCTGCTTCAAATCTTTTTGGCAAGACCTATCAAAATACAGAAAAAAAAACTCTGTCATCGAAAGAAGATCCAACACAAGATGTCGACTACTACGTCTATGTTTTCCGATTAGAAGAGTCGGTGATAACATCGCAAAGGAAACCACTAAATGCTGGAAGGGCCTCTACATCATTGATAAGCTCACCGTCCAGAATAGTCAGTTGAAGTTCACCTTTTCCGTCGATGAATACGACAGGAAGAAGACGAAGAATATAAAGCACAACAACAACATCTTTCTTGGCAGGATCTCATAGGAGGCTTTTAGCTCGCTGCGTATTTCCATTATCACTTTAGACACAAGAAGGTTGAGTTCGTCATCGTTGAAGATTTTTGGTCTCTTGAAATCCATGTTTGGATCATGTAAGAAGTAAGAAGATATGTGAGTTGGGAACTTGAGAGGATACATGTTTATTTATGGAAAGCAATATATTTATAGAAAGATAATGTGATAGAGAACGTGCACGTGATTTCAGGAATAAACCTTTTAGCTTCACGAGGCATTTTGGTAAGATAACACTGTAAAGGCTTTATGTCCTTTCACGTCTTTTATTTGTCAGAGCATTAACTGTGAGGCCGAAATCCAACAAATATCGAGTTAAATTCCGAAGGAACTAACTCAAATCATTTGAAATAAATGAGATGTAGTAAATTAAAAATCTTTTAGCTATAGTCATGCATTCATTTCAATATGCTTTATCAGTTTAATGGGTCAGTATACATACCAGTCAGTTAAGCATTATAGTCAACTGATACCTCTTTAGTCGATGGCATTGATATCAAGTGGTATTTATATTGATACCAGTTTGATGTTTCCAGCATATACTGATACTGAAAGATGTTTTACAAAATGCCTTCAGTTTACCCTTCATCAGTTTGGTTTATTGATACCAATTGACGTGTTACTGAAATTCAGTCAATTTTGACATTTTTTAAAAACTTATCAGTTAGACTGATCTGTTTTACCTATTAGTATGGGATCATCCTTGAACCAGTATTACTGATAGTTGGTCCACTAATGTATGCTCATCCCATCTATCAGTTTGATACGAGTCAGGTTCAGTTTTAACGAGTCAGACTCAGCTACTGATATCTGCTAGGTTTAACTAGTCAGACTTAGCTCATCACTACTTTGGGTTAAGTAGTCCTAGCTTTTTGCACAACATGTTGAATCTATCTTTAGCAAGCGGCTTCGTCAGGATATCAGCATGTTGTATACCAGTGTGAATTTTCTCAATAATGATGTCCTTCTTTTCGACGTGATCTCGGATGAAATGATATCAGACATCTACATGCTTGCATCTGGTGTGTAGGATTGGATTTATAGTGATGGCTATGGTACTAGAGCTATCGTAGTAGATGAGTACTTCACTTCTTGCGACTTCATAATCTCTCAGCTATTGCTTCAGTAAGAGGATTTGAGAACAACATCTTCCAATGGACATATACTCAACTTCAGTTGTGGACGTTGTGACTGATGTCTATTTCTTGGAAAACCAAGAAATAAGTTTGCTTCCTAGAAACTGGAAAGTCCTTGATGTTAATTTCATATCTAATCTGCAACTTGCAAAATCAGAGTCAGAATAACTTGAAAGTTCAAAGTTATCGTCAGCAGGATACCATAAACCCATGTTGGGTGTGCATTTTAGGTAGCACAGTATCCTTATATTTGCTTCCAAGTGAGCCTCTCTTGGATCGGCTTGATAACTGGAACATACTTCTACTGCATACACTACTACAAGTAAGAGCTTTAACTACGCATAAAAAGCTTAGTGTATATGCGTTTCGAACCGTAGAGAGAAGTGGTGTAGAGAAAGCTAGGCGCACATACTCTACACTTTTTATGCGTAGTCCATATCGACTATTGAATACACTTTTTTCGCACATACACTACGTGTTTGTTGTGTAGTCTATATCGACTATAGACTACACTTAATTTCGCACGTACACTACACTTTTTATGCGTAGTCTATATCGACTATTGTCTACACTTAATTTCGTACATAGACTACGCATAATAATTTTGGAAATACACTATGCAATAGACTACAGTGAATAACTATAGTTAAAATAGTTAAAACCGTAGTAAATTCTTAGTTGTTACTACGTTTTTGGAGAAAAATCGTAGTCTTAATGCTAAATTTACTGCGATTTTTTGCTGTAGTAAATTATACTTGCTTTTTTTATATAATTTACTACGGTTTTTATGCCAAATTTACTATGGTTTTATGCCAAATTTTTTATACTACACTTTTTCTATTACAACAGTAGTCAATTTAGCATAACGACCTTTGACTTTTCAAAACGTAGTTATTATATCTTTATACTACGATTTTTCAATTTCAACCGTAGTTAATTTATTTATTTAAAACCTGTACAATTAACAACGTGCAACCTAATAACAAACGAGATTAAAATATACTTGCTTTCATTACGTTCAAAATAAAAATATTGCCCACAACTGTAAATACAAAATATTAATCCAATCTGTTTTCATTACGATCACAAAATCACTATAAAAAAATATTGGCCACATCACATGAAAAAATAACAAGAACATATCCCAGCTACAACATCCAAACTGTTTTCATTACGGCCACAAAATCATTATACAAAAATATTGGCCACATCAAATAACAAAACAATAAGAACATATCCCTTATATTACATTACAAAATAATCCAAAAGATCAATAACTTACAGCTAAAACATCACAATACTATATGTAAAGAAGCATGAGATTGGCCCATTCAACACGAACTTCATCAATGTCCTCTCGAGGGTAAGTCCGATTTTGAAACTGTTAACAATTCAAAAATAGAATATTAGCACTTTTATATGAAAAAAATGATTATATTAAAGATTTTTTACCCAATAAGAACATAAATGAAATGTTTATCTTACATGTGAACTTAAAGAAATAGAACCACTTTTCATAACTTCTTCAATAATATCTTTCATAAAACGTAGTACAAAGAACCCGCATTGCTTGGAATCAGGTTGTCTTGGACACTTTTGTAAAATATCCAATATTAGCAAGAATGCATGTATATTAAATCCAACATAAAAAAGAAAACAAGCGTGATTTGATAAATGAAAATACCTTTACGATTTTCCAAGTTGGTTGTTTCTTCCATCTTTTCTCCAATTTTGCATTAAACATAAAAATTGTCCTTCAAGCAATTAATAGTAGTTAGTGTTCAACTTGCTCCTCGTTTGCGGACAAGGGAATCCCGCTTCAGCAAAGAACTGCTCAATAGTAAATAAATAAATGGGAAAATACATTATTGATAGTTTTAACTAACTTTAATTAATATATTTTTTAAATTGAGCTGCTGACAATTGAATTGATCATCCCGCCAGTTATTTATAATGCTGGAAAGACATGGAGTTAATGATAGGATACGGCCCAACTACTAGGCCCAAGCATCGGGCCCAATATAAATAGGCCCCAACAGTAAGCTCGGCCAAGGTGAGTTCGGCCCGAAGACTCCTAAACCAACTACAACTCAAATCTCGCAAGTGGAGACGTAGAAGATTCGGACATCAAAAGGAATCCTGGATGCATATCTAAAAGAATCCTTATAAGAGAAGACTTTGTATTAGAGTTGAACTCAATATCATTGTGTATAAATAGAGGCTAGATTAGACGGAAAATGGGACCTACACTCTTTGTAATCGCTTCTTACACTCTCAAATACACATACACTCTCTTGCTCCGTGGACGTAGATCTAATTCAAAGATCGAACCACGTTAATCCCTCGTGTTCATTGCGCATTTATTTCCCTAACGAAATTAAGATCGATCACTGGCGCCGTCTGTGGGAAACGAAATTTCGTGGTTTCGGTCAAACTTTGTTTACCAGGGAATCAATCACGACGATGAATACAAGAAGCCTTTACATCCGTGAGCCGCCACCGCAAAACAACAACAACAACGGGCGGGGAGGCGCCGAGCTCGGCTGGGAAAAGCCCGATCGAGATACGACCCGGGCGGCATGTCCAAAGTCTCGATGAGCAAGTGCCATCCCATCCTGCATGAAGAAGAAGAGTACCGTAGCAAGGGAGGTCGCAACAGCAACTGAGAGGAACCCCTAGCACCGTAGTTAAACCTTGACGAGGTGGTTAAAGGATTCCTCGAAAAAAACAAGGAGAGCTTCCTCCCTAACCTCAGCAGCTTCAGGCCGCGCCTCCTCGGTCTCCTTCCGAGCTTCCGTAGCATCGGCCTCGGCAGTCACCACCACCCTTGGCTCCTTAGCTAGATCGGCCATAATAGCTTCCAGCAGGGTGTCCCGGTCCACCGGGCAAGCACGGACAACCTCGGCGGTCAGCAAGGTCGATGAGGAGGCCAACCTCTCCAAAACGGGAAAGTTCGCCAGACCGTCGGCGAGGACCTCGGCATACGCCCGTAGCAGAGCCTCATTCTCCATCACCTCATACTCGTATTTGGACTTATCCAAATCCGGGTAGTCCTCGACAACTTCATCGAGGGTGGCCGCTGCCACGCGTGTATTAAGAATCTCGGCCAAATCGCCGGCCAGCCCGAAAAACCTCCTCGATAAAAATAGCCCCACCGCAAAGGCCCGGAGAAACTCTCCTTGCGGGGCCGCCGCCTCGGCCTCCCGACGTCTGGCCTCCTCCACCTCAGCCTTCAGCATGCCGACCTCAGTCCTCAACATGCCGACTTCGGCCTTCGCTGCCTTCTTCGTCTTCGCCACATCGGTAGCTGCCACAGCCGTGGTCTCCCTCTTGGCCGCGTCCCGAGCCTTCGTTTCGGCCTCGGCCACCTCAAGCACGAGGAGGGTCTTCTCCTCCTCCAACTCCCTGGAGTACCGAGCCACCTACTCGAATCGGGTGACGGCATCATCCAAATATTCCGCCACCCTAGCGAGCTCGGTCTTCATGTGCTCGGTCCCCTGTGCAGAAGTCATCCATGTCAAATACTACATCAATATAAATTGGTAATATGAAAACAAATGCATTACCTCTGGGAAGAATCGACGTGCGACTTGGGAGCCGACGATCTCGCAATCATCATCGCCGCTAGGAGGAGAAACCACTCGCCTTTCCTTGATGGGGGGGTGGAATAGACGGGGGCGAAGGCGACCTCACTTTGGCCTCAGCCCTCTCAAAAGAGGCCTCGGCCACATCCTTCAGCGCCAAGGTGGAGGGCTCGAGATCAGAACTCGACCTCTTCCTTTTCTTCCCTTTAAGGAAGTCCACTACAAATATAAAATAAATGCCAAGTTAGAATATAAAGCAAAAAAATCAATCAACAGCAGAAGAGGAAGGAAGGGGGGCCTCACCCTTCACCGGTTCTACCACGGTATCAGGATCATAAGGGCTCAGCCCCGCACCGACGAGCTCAACCTCGGTAAAAACATCATCGACTTGGCCGACCCTTTTCAATGCCTCCTCGAAGTCACCAAAGTTGTCGTCGATGACCACATCCGCCAGCTTCTCGGTGTTCCAGACGAACTCGAGGTACCCCTCCGATCGGAAGAAGAAGAATTTCTTCTGCCAATTCGAGATCTTTGACTTCATTTTCAATCTGAAGCCACGACGAGGTGATATATAATACCACCCCGAGCTAGACATGAATTGGAAAAACCTAAGGATCAGCCCTAGGGTGAAAGGATGATTATGCCGATGGGCATAGACGCCAAGGCCCGTCAACTGCCGAAATGAGTTTGGCGTTATTTGGGCTAGAGGAATGCCGAACATTCGTTGAAGTTCGACATAAACGGAAGGAAAAGGAACACGAAGACCGGACTTGAGGTTGCCTTCGTAAATTGTACCAAATCCCGAGGGCACAAGCCCTATCCTCCGGTCGGGGAACGACCAGCCCCATAGATGGTGGAACAAAAATAACTAGCAGAAAGCTCTACTATTTCAGAGGATTCTAGACACGAAGGAAATGTTAAAACCTTACCAAAATCCCTCCAAGGTGGAAAAACTACATTATACGAAAAGGGTGGGGAATCAACAGTAAAAACTTCTAAAGCCACCGAATCCGGTGGCGACACTATCAAATCACGGCCTTCACGGCCGTGAGACTCCCCAGAAGATGATGAAGAAGCCATAATTCACTTACTGGTTTTATGTATGAAATCGAAGAAGATGCGCGGAACTCTGACGAACAACGACAATGGCGGATAAACTCTGCGTTTTTCAGAAAGCAAAGAACTTTTTTGAAGTTTAAAAGTTGGAAGCGGAAAAGTGAAATGACAAAAGGCGTATCAGGGAAGTTATTCTCCCAATGTGCACTTTATCGGGACCATAACCGCCGTACGCATTAAATGTACGCATTAAATGAAGGTGATGTGTTTCGTGTTCGACATCGGCAGGTTATCCCGCGCTCGTCCTCGGATTGACGATACACATTCAACCACGACGTCATTATCCGACTTCGACAGGAGATTTCAAAATCAACCCCGGCAGGGCAACGAGTACTCGACCTCGGCCAACCAAAGTAAAGCGACATACAAGCTCGGCATAAGACCTCGACAGCACGACAAGTACTCGACTTCGGCCAATCGAAGCCAAGCGACATACAAGCTCGGCATAAGACCTCGGCACCACGCCAAGTATTCGACTTCAGCCAATCGAAGCCAAGCGACATACAAGCTAGGCATAAGACCTCGGCAGCACAGCAAGTATTCGACTTCGGCCAATTGGAGCCGAGCGACATACAAGCTCGGCAGGACTATACGCGATCCACTACGCCAGATCACGAATCTCAGCGAGGTGATGTCAAGGCACTATCCCCCATCCATTACGACCTCACTTCTACGTCTTTTTTGGAGGGGGGGAATGTGATAGGATACGGGCCAACTACTAGGCCCAAGCATCGGGCCCAATATAAATAGGCCCCAACAGTAAGCTCGGCCAAGGTGAGTTCGGCCCAAGAAGACTCCTAAACCAACTACAACTCAAATCTCGCAAGTGGAGACGTAGAAGATTCGGATATCAAAAGGAATCCTGGATGCATATCTAAAAGAATTCTTATAAGAGAAGACTTTGTATTAGAGTCGAACTCAATATCATTGTGTATAAATAGAGGCTAGATTAGACGGAAAATGGGACCTACACTCTTTGTAATCGCTTTTTACACTCTCAAATACATATACACTCTCTTGCTCAAAGATCGAACCACGTTAATCCCTCGTGTTCATTGCGCATTTATTTCCCTAACGAAATTAAGATCGATCAGTTAACATGCTAATAATATCGATGAATGTTGATGATTTTGTACCTGAAGCGCGGGTTGAGCCTCTCCGAAGTAGATTGTTTGGCCGGATGAGAGCTGTAAGAGATCATCAAAGAGAGAGAAAACCTCGTTGTTGGGCTGGTGAATGGAGGTGATATTGGTTCTGCCGCAACGCGCGACGTTCCGGAGAGCTTGAGCGATGAAGAAAGCCGAACCACTGTCAAGACCAGTGGTGGGCTCGTCAAGGAACAGAAGATGTGGGTGAGTTATGATCTCGAGAGTGATGCTGAGCCTCTTCTTTTCCCCACCGCCTATGCCTCTTAGATGCCAGTTATCGATGAGGTGATCGAAAACTGCCGAGTGATGTCTAACAGCAAAAAAAATATATGTCTAACGTGACAGGGTCCTGGAGAAATATACGATTAATCAGGATAGTTTTATATACAAATAGCTCCAGTTTCATAATATAGTACACGGTGAACTGCCTAATGATGCAATGTATAGAGATATAACAGTCTAATTTCTAAGAATCAAATCATAAGTTTCATAACCTCAAAGTCATAACGTTTTTAGAACAGATGTTGCCGACCAGTCATCAAGCAGGAAAAATATAATAAATGAAGAAAAAGATTGTTTCTTTGGTTGCAAGCTCTAGGTGCACGAATTAAAGCATAAATACATGTGATCATTACATGGATCAACAACATATTATGCACTTCAGGGGTGTTAGGATTTTTGTATTTGTGTGCAATTGATTGTGATTCAGGGTGCATATACGGATATGGTGTGGTGCAGAGAGACCTGCACAAGGTTTGACCCTTCTCACTAGAACCAGTATTGAAGCAAATATGAGCCAGTAAAGACCAAGGATCCATGAAAGCAAATATCCTTTTATAGACATGGACCCCACCCAAAAATCAACATTCCACGACCAACCAATTTCTTTACAAAAAAATAACCTATAACCCATATTTTCTACTTACATAATATATTTTACTATGTAGGTTTCATTCTTCACTCACTTTACACTCATTGCATTCATTAAAATTAATGCCGACATAAACTAAGAGCATATATCAAGGACGAATGGAGTATTTAGGATTTTTAAATTCTAAAAAATATGATAAAAAGAAAAAAAATGTGTTGGATTTGTATACTGGAAGCAGTTTTAGTTGAGCTTGTATACAATGATTCCTGTTACCACTATTACAATCTCCTATCTGAATTGTTTACTTGATTGCATATGTATGTCCATTTATAACATATATAAGTTAGATCATACAGTGTGTAGAAGATCACATAAGTCTGTATGATTGGTCAAGCTTAATGAGATATAAAAAGGATCACAGCAGAGACAACTTGAGGACGAGTTGTCGGTATAGGTTGCGGTATACATAAGAAGTGACTTGACTTGGTTGCTTGTCTATACTGGTACGTCTCTGATGTATTGATGGATCACAGTGAGATGAGTTCTTCTATCTGACCGTCGTGAAGAACCTAGATCTCGGTGACTTTACGTTGATTTAAACCTCGATAAGGTTTTAGGTGAGTATGAGTTGCTGACCATCACTTTGACTTGTTATGGGTGAGGGTTACACGAGATAACCCAATACTCTCCGTATCTTGGGTGGTTGCAGTGCTTATATGTCATGCTAGTTACTTGTATCGAGTCACCGTATCCGTTTAGGATGATGACATCCCCTTAAGGAGCTCAAAAGGTTTATTGTACTAAACCCTGCAGGTTGAGTTTTCTTAAGTACAATAATAAGATTGAGTTGTACTACTTAAGGAATTAAAGAGATTAATTATTTTAAGCAGTCAGAACGCTATAAATAATTAATGGACGTGCGATATCTTAAATACGGGGATTCGTGAAGTCTAAGTGCAAGCTCGACTCAACTTCGGAAATAAAGGGGTAAGTCAGCATTTATTCTCTAGTGGCATGAATAAATATTTATGAATTAATTTATATTCTGGGCTGAACATAAGATAATTAATTTATTTGAGGCCCATCTTTAATCCTTGCATTTGATCCCTGGGCTGGCCCATCAAGGCCTGGGCTGTATAAAATTCATCCACCTCATAGAGAATCCCACTAGGATTCTGTTATGATCCTCTCTATCTGAAAAGATAAGATTATTTTTATTAAATATGAAGAGATAATATCCTAATAGGATTATAGGGTTACATTATAAATATAATGTGAGAGAAAATTAGTGTATGTGAATGCTTGTAATTCTCGAAAATTACATAGAGGAAAAAGGCGAATTTTCGCAGCACTCTCCATAGATTGCTCTCACTCAGCATTGGAGTTTTGGCAAACGGGATACAGTCCAGAAGATCAAAGCACGAGTCTTGATCCTCCTCTTTGTCCGATAAATTCGTAGGTAAACATTAGAAAATACCAACGTGTTGCAATTAATTATTTAGGTGCATGCTAGGTATATAATCAATGTATGGTGAATTAAACATCCAAGATAGATCATCGGGAGAGGGTTAAAATCAGATTTTCCTACAATTAGTATCAGAGCCTGGGATCAATAGATTGTCTCTGTTGGATTAATTCACGTTTTATTATTACATGCACAATTAATTAATTGTTGATCTGTCGTTCATCGTGGCTAGTTTTTTTTTTTTTTGTTTTTTTTTCGGAATTTTGTTTTTTACCACGAGAAAATCCGTGGTTAGATTATAATTTTTTTTTTGTAAATCTAATCTATAAAAGAAGAACGTGTTGGATTTGTATACTGAAAGCAGTATGGTTGAGCTTGTATACAATGTTTCCTGTTACCACTATCACAATCTCCTATCTGAATTGAATACTTGATTGCATATATCTCGTGTCCCTTATCTCATATATAAGTTAGATCATACGATTGTGTAGAAGATCACGTAAGTCCGTATGATTGGTCAAGCTTAATGAGATATAAAAGTTTCACACCGAGACAACTTAAGGACGAGTTGTCGGTTTGGGGCCGCAGATAGATAAGAAGTGACTTGACTTAGTTGCTTGTCTATGCTTTGACGCGTCTCGACGTATCAAGGATCACGATGAGATGAGTTCTTCTATCCGACCGCCGTGAAGAACCAAGATCTCGGTGACTTACGTTGATCTAAACCTCGATAAGGTATTAGATGAGTATGAGTTGTCGACCATCACTTTGACTTGTTATGGGTGAGGTTATATGTTCTAACCCAAGATTCTCGCATCTTGGGTGGTGGCGGTGCTTGTATGTCATGCTAGTTATCTCAGATCAAGTCACCGTATCCGTTTAGGATGATGACGCCCCTTAAGGAGCTCAAAAGGTTTATTGTACTAAACCCCGCAGTTGAGTTAGCTTAAGTACAATAATAAGGTCGAGTGGTACTACTTATGAATTAAAGATATTAATTATTTTAAGCGGTTAGATTGCTATAAATAATTAATGGACGCTCGATATCTTAAATACGGGATTCGTAATGTCTAAGTGCAAGCCCGACTCAACCGGTAATAAAGGGGTAAGTCAAGATTTATTCTCTAGTGGCATGAATAAATGTTTATAAATTAATTTATGTTCTGGGCTGAACATAAGATAATTAATTTATTTGAGGCCCATCTTTATTCCTTGCATTTGATCCCTGGGCTGGCCCATCCAGGCCCTTTAGCCAAAGGAAATCGGCGCCCCCTAAGCTCTCAAAGGAAAGATTTTATTCTCTTTATCCTATAAGGATATTATTATATTTATGGGATATGCATAAATCCTTTCCTTGTGGGATTTTGGTAATGCATTATAAATATAAGGTAAGAGATAAAGTCTAGGTTAATGTTCATTAATCCTCCTATCATTCTCGAAAATCACAAGAAAAGTGTGAGGAATTTTGAGAGCCTCTTGAGAGCATTGGGTGATTTTTCAAGCATTCTCCATAGATCGCCCTCACTCGACGCTGGAGATTGGGCAACCGGATACGATCGTAAGGTCAAAGCACGAGTCCGATCCATTCGATCCATTCATCTCGTTCCATCGACCTCTTCAGATCCAAAGGTAAACACGAGAAAACCCCTACGTGTTGCAATTAATTTTATAGACGCATGCTAGGAATATAATCAATGTATGGTGAATTAAATATCCAAGATAGATCCTCGGGGTGAGGGCTTGACATATGTCATCCCTACAGAACGAAGATGAAGAACATGAAGAACGAGACGACGGAGTCCCATCGCACGGCGCAATGGGAGGTACGCCGGAAACTAGCGCACAACGAGGCATGATGAGGCGCAACCCTAGCCCACGGATCCGTCGGCAGATCGCGTGCGGGTCTCGCTGTGCAGCGCCGTAGATGGGCGAACAAGACGGGCAGACGGGCGCACAGGGCTCTCGGCAACCGTCGACTACTGGGCATGCGGGGCGCGCAGTACTCGTGCAGACGCCTCGGCACGCCTCGACGCTAGACGCAGGCATACAATGCTCGACACATCGCTCGGCAATGCCTGCGTGTCCTCGGCAGCGCTTGGGTGACAGCGCGGGGTGCCCGTCGTGCTAAACACGCGAGTCGCACACATGTTTTTCTCGGTAGCTCCCGACGATACTCGACGTCCTCGGTAACGTTCTCAGCCAAGCTGCTCGACGCTTCTCGGCCAGACTCGGTCCTCAACGGTAGCTCTCGGCAGCTTCGACCGGAGGCGTGACCAGGAAGGGCGGCGGTTGGATGTTGGGCACGGTGTGGTCAGGTTCTCAGCGCTGCCCAGCCTCAACTTGGTCCGACCCGCCCGCTTCATCCTGCACCAATTTTCAGCCTGCATAACCCGGATCCAGATTTCTGACCCGACCTAGTTCGATTCACTATTCTCGCCCGTTTTTTTATTTTCAGTCCAAATCCAGTTTTGACGAGTCCGGTCCGTACCCGTGCACACGTGGCCCATTTCGAGATTTTTGAAGATCTGTACTTTATAAATTTATGTAATAAATTAAGCAGGGAAGTACAAGATTCATGAGTGGGCCGCGATGAATGAATTTATTTTATTTTTATTGTTCAAAGCATGTCGTGGATGATTAAATTATGCAGAAGCATGCTATGTATGTTTAATTACGTAGATAAACATGTAATATGTTTTCGTGATTGGATGTGTATAGTAAGCATTCTAGGTTTATTGCGATTTGAAGCATGTTTTAGAATTCTGCGAGCATGTTTTACATGTTGAGTTCTATAGAAAGCATTAGAGCCGCAAAATGAGCCCGGTCTGAAAAGCCCTCCCGGGGTACCCGGGGTGTGGGCTGGTTAGGGCTTACAAATTAAAGACCCAAAAAAATCGGGCCTAAAAAGCCCATCCAAAAAAAATAATTACTAAGAGAAATGATCTCCAAAAAATATATAGGCTGATGATTAATGACCTTATAGTATGTAAAAACTATTTTGAATCCTTGATCTTAAATATATACTATATAATTAATTTATTTTTTCTATTATTTTAGGCATATAAGTGGGATTGACGTTTAATAATATCATTTATCTTTGATTTGTAATTTCTATTTTTTTCTCCTTAAATTAAAGAATTAAAATTATACTACATTACAACATTATCGTATGTAGGGGTGTGCATTGGTCGGTCGGTTCAACCGACCGACCGATCGAAATTTTTAAAATCGAAAACCCAACCGAATGTATTTTTTTGAACCGAACTGATTTATAGTTTCGGATCGACCAAAATTGAACCGAAAATACCGATCGATTTCGGTCGGACCGAAAAACTGACCGAAACATATATTATATGTATATTTTTTAAATAAACATATTTTAATCCTAATTATTTAATTAAAATATTAATTAATTATTATATAAAATATATAAAAAATAATATTTTCGATTCGGTTCGGTTACCGATCGAACCTAAAATTTAAAATAGAAAACCGAACCGAAAACCGATTTTAATTGAAAATTTGAACCGAACCGAAAACTGACTTTTTTAAAAACAAAACCAAACCGACCGAAACCGATCGATTCGGTCGGTTTTTTGGTTCGGTTCGGTTCGTGCACACCCCTAATCGTATGAATACATAAATATGTCAAGATATATAAGAAGCATTATTATATGAATAAGTAAGTTCAAAATATTCTCATAATTGATTCTTTATTTAAGTTAAGGAGTAATGAGATTTTAATTAAGTATTTTTTTTAAATTTAAAATATCAATTTGATATTTTAAAAAATTAGAAAATCATCTAAAAAAGCTTGCCCGTCCGAAAGCCCGCCCGGGGTTGGTTTGGGCTTTATATTTATAGGCCCGAAAATTTTTTGACCCACCGACCCGAAAAATGTAAAAGCCCGATTGGCCCGAGGTCGGGCCGTCCGGCCCGCTACTTTGCTAGCTATAGAAAGCATGCTAAGATTACGTTATCTGTATGGACAAACCTTTTGAAATAAAAGACTAAGCAAGAAACCTGACATATTAATTTTTAAAATTAAAGATGTCAAGACCTCCATTTTTTGATCTCTAAACAAAGTGGTACGCATTGTGAGTAAAAGTCCACACACGTGGCTTGCTTGCACTATTTATTATAAGTTTGTTAGATGAGATTTCCAAATAAAATATTTAATCTATTGGGAAGTGGGAGTTTCATGTGTAAACGTCCACAAACGTATACATGTGCGATTTCCATAAGTTCTCTAGAGATAGATTTAAAATGAGATGACAAAAGAATTTGAATTAGAAGCAGTATGGTCCGAGTGAGTATGCCAATTCTAAGAATTCATTTTCTGCTGTCAAAATTATGGTCATTACTTAAGCATCTCCTCAAGTAAAACTTCCCGTGAAGTCCATTCTTTTGATAGTGATGTGGTCTAGTTAGGTCCAATCATTAATTTAATTTGTCATAATGTAATACCCCGCCTTTTAAGCTTCGCTTTGCATGGCACGCTTTTCGAGAAAAGGTCAAAGGTTGACTTTTGTTTCGTGATGCGACCGTCACGAAACCTCGCGCCAGAAGAGTGTCTTATGACTAATTCATAGACACTAAGCACGCAGTTTTCGACCACCCATGAAGGTTCGCACCGGAAGTTATCGAAAACCGGACTTTTCATCGGTCTTTAAAAGCATATCTTGTTTATAGTCATTATGTCCAGTATTTTAATTCGTGTCCATGGGTACCAAGTTTGCTAAATTTGGAGTCCGTTTGCAAAAGTTACGCCGGTTTTGCGTGCTGAAAAAGTTAGCTTATGAATGAAGTGCAGCCACCGCTTTTCCTATAAATAGGAGGCTAGGCCTTCATTTTCAACGCTCATTTCCTTCGCCTCTCGTGTATACCAAGAGCCGAACAGCTCTAGTACGTGGAAGTTACCGAGTGGGGATCGAGCCGGGAGGCTCACATGCGCGCCATCATGCGCCGCCGAGCTACCACCGCCGATCTACCACCCCCGCAGCCCGCTTTTCTGCTTTTTGTCCTTTTCTTGTTTTGATTCCACCTTTAGTAGATCGTAAGCATAGAACCCGGATTCTAAAGGACGAGACGGGAAACGGCGGAGGTCGGCCGACGGCCATTCTTGCCGCCGCCAAGCGCCGCCACCACCGTGGTCGTTGTCACCGATTTGGTGGCCGACGGCCACCTGCCACGGGTCCTTTAGGTTTTGAGTTCCGGCTATGCATTCTACTAAAGTATCGATTCCGCTTTTTCGCTTTTTGCCGCACGCATGCTCGGGATGTTTTCCGCTGCTTCGAGTTTTCTAAAGGAAGACATGCCCGGGTTATCCATTTTCAACTTCGCTTGTCATTCCATGTTCGCCGTTATGCATATTGCTTATGTTTCCATTTCATGCATCGATTTTGGATGGTTTATCCTAGATCTGAGGATAGGCATCGATTTTTGAAGCTTCTTCGCTGCTAAGATTTGAGTCAACTTGCATGCATGCATATTTTGAAAGTACCCTATTATAGGTCTTGATGCCCTTAATATATTTCCCTTCTGCATCGAGTTGATTTGAAAACCCGGAGAGTGCCAAATGTGGGTTCAGAAAGTCGAAAACCCTAATTTTGCTACGATCGTCGTTTGGATCACGATGTTGCTTTGCTTTGTGGGAAGTGACCCCAAAAGTTGTTCCGTCTTATTACCGTGTACCTACCAAAGGCGACGGTGAAGTCATCGGATCCGTAGATATCTCCCGGTTGACGTTTTCATTCTGCTCAGTTGGGTTATATATGCTTATTTTGAAGTTATTTACTCGATATTTCAAAATAAAACATGTACGCCGTGAAATGTTTTGTGAAATTATTATCGCTCTCCGATCCAAGATATGGTTCTATCATGGTTGTGCACGGATCTCTATTCGTGGGTTGATCACCATCTCGAGTATCGATCATAAGGGGATAGACCCCGAACACGTGGTTATGGTTCCGGGCGGATAGACCCCAAAGTCCACACGAAATGGTAATGAGGCGGTTATGGTTCGACGGGATTAACCTCAAGTCCTCATCGAGTTAGCCGGTTTGGATACGCCCGCGTGGGCCGACCGGATATGTTCCGGCCGAATGAATGTCATGTGATGGGTGGCGGGATACGCTCCGAGCCGTGGGTTCATGGTTCTATGATGGGAGTACAGAATAACGGATCGTATCGAAAATGAAAAATCTATTTTGCTTACTTAGAAGTGGATTTACGCTTTAAAACCTTCTAAGGTAAGTGCTCAACACGCATCACGACTCTTTGATTTATGATAAAACCCCACCGAAAAGCGCTAGTACTCACCCCAAACTCTTTTCAAATCTTTTCACAGATGGAGGAGGGTCGGACGGGCGACGCCGAGGCGGAGCTGCATGTTCTTCATGCTATGCTTCCGATGTTATGTTATGTACGTACTTTGATATTGATGTATTCTTGTCCCTTATTTACTTTCCGATCGGGAACAAGATTTATTATGTTATTCTCACGCGAGTCTCGATATGAGCATGCTACGTGGTCGACCGGTCTAGTCGATGTGATCTAATGCTATTTTGCTTTTTCATTACTTATAATAAACCAAGATCATGTTTCATTGAGGTTATGATATCGATATTTTTCTGTTGGTGGATTGTTTGTGCACCCTCCCTTCGTGATATGTCCTAGTTATAGAGGAGATGTCGCCCGACTTCATGGTCACATCTTCTTATCGTATGTTATATGTATCCCCTTCTTCCCCGCTTAACCCCACCCCTAATCACACCCCGCATCTCGGCTTCCTCGGGAATTGGGGCATGACAGCTTGGTATCAGAGCAGTGTTCTTGGCCCTGACATCTATCTTTGTTATCTAATACCGTACTGCATCGCAGCGCTCGCTTTGGGTATGTTCATGTTGTTTGATATCAAAGCGCTCGCTTGCTTTATATCATGTGCGTTTGAAATTGAGTGTTTAGAACTTGTTCTTCTAAACTGTTCATCAGGTACAGCTACCCTCAACTCACCGTTAGTCCGCCTCCTTTCAAAAGGGGATGAGGTATGTGTTTATTTGCTGATGCTTTATGTGGTTACGTGATGCTTGATGTGATCTTGGTTTCATGTGTTTTGGCCTGGTAAGAGTTTACGTGATGTAAACGTGATGTGGAAGAGATGATTGGATGATGATGTGGATGTGGAAGTGATTGTTGATGGAACAAAAAGGGCACGTGTGGTCGTGATGTGAAAATCGCTTATATGATATGACGTGATTAATGTGATCACGATGGTTGATGTAAGTCTACGTGTTTACATAGCAATGTATTGTTGATTGAAAATCTTGTTTATTTTGATAAACGAGTGCTTGTAAGTGAATCGTATTTGCTTACGTGATTATTATGATAAATATCGATATTGATATGGATATGTGTGAAATGAACATGTGTATGAGATATGATTACCCGTGATGACCTGGATGGTAAAGGAAACGTGAATATTTGCCGTTATGTCGATAAACTAACATGTAGGTTTATGGATATTCAAAGGCCCGCATAACGTTGGTCGAGATCTCACAGAATGGACGAGCATATCCAGTAAATTCGTGGAATGTACCCGGAATATTCATGAGCCATTGGGAGTATTTCCGGGAAGATTTGTTGGGTTATGGAGAAAGGTTCGAGCACAAAGGAAAGTGTCGTATCACGAGGCCTACTATCGGATGACCGAAAGGCTACCGATGTGTTGGCAACCGTGGGCTTAGAAAGCAAGGATACGTGATGTTCGGGACGGATCCTATCACCGCACACCTTACCTCGATTTCACTAAGTTCGCCGCCGAGTATGGAGACAGTGGACCGATCATCGAGGTATACCATCCGAGGAGGATGTGGTTGCGAGACACCCTCGAGGACCGATCCGATCGATGATAGGGATGATGTTCCCAAAGAGCCGCTGGGAGAACAACCATCAATCGCGATCGCCGCAACAGATACACCACCACTACACCTCCATCGACGATCTTACCTTCCCGGAGGACCCGAACGACTTTGAGGCGTGAACTTCTGTGACGAGAGATATTGTCCGTCAAGCGCTGGCGCCGAAGAAGCCCGTAATCGAATCTTCATGCCACCAAACCGTGGTCGCCGGCATCCAGTGGAAGGCGACTACGAGGAAGAAGAGGAGGACCCGGATGAGAACGAGGAGGATAGTGAGGATTCGAGGACCGGTGATCCAGAGAGCCGATGACTCGATGAGGTCGGGCACATTGAGGAAGGCAAGCGCCAGAGATGTGGACTCAGCACACCTTTCACCGATACTCAGCAATCGTGGCACAATTGACGGGATCATACCCACGAGAGGCTTGCTTCCATGCAGGATCGCTTTTCTGAAGCGGCAGCCCGAATTCAGCCCTGATTGGAAGGGAAAGAGAAGATGAGGAGAGACAGAATGGAACAGTGGAAGCGAATGGGGAATAGTGAATGGGGGTACAGGACAGGGATCCAGATGTCAGTGTGTACAGTGACAGTCGCAGAGTCTGCTAGAAGCATGGACAGAGCGGCATCTTTCGACAAGAATCGAATCGATTCTTTGCTCATATCTGACCTTTTTGACTGACATACCTTGATCTTGTATTTTGACAGTCCTTCATGGACACTGAATATTATTGATACTAACGCTGTCTATGACAAGATGTTATGTTTGATGCTTATACGTGATATGAGCTATGCCATGATGATAAATGATCTATGTGATGTGTGATGATAATGTTATGTGAAATGCATAACGATGATATGTTGATGTGATTGCATGATTATATGTGATCGTGCGTGATATGTGATATATGTGATGATATGTGATATGGGCGATGATATATGTTATGCGATGATACCCGGTTATCTATGCGAAAGCGCTTCTAATGTTTCAAACGCTTGTATGTAACGCCGAGAACAAGGAATCGAGGAACAATAACGTGGAAGAAGCCCAAGAACCACCTTGGTTCGGCGGCATGCGATCGAGAGTTTTCGCAGTGTAATCCCCCACGTTCGACGGTCTCGGTGAACCGATCGACGCCGAGAACTCGATACGATCCACCGAAGGATCTTCGAATACATCGGCCGAAGAAGCGTAAAAGCTGAATTGCGCGATCTTCAACTAACCGATGAGGCCGATCGTGGGAATCGTGAGAAGGACTCTAACACCGTGACAAAGGCAAGGTATACGGAAGATTTCAAGGAAGAACTCATGGAAAGTACGTGGCTCTGGCGCTATAGTGCAGAGAAGGCAAACGAAGTTTTGAATCTTCGCAAGGAAGAAGGACGGCCACCGAAAGTACGATCGCCGCTCAATCGCTCGTCACGTTATGCCACGCACTGTCGGCACCGAGGTCGCCAGGCGCATGTGTTCGTGAGAGGACTCACCGTAGATCGAATTTCGCCGCCGATCCGTGAGATCGACGATGCACGCCCTTGAACCGGCTTTAAACATTGAGTCAATGTTGCCCTGAGAGAGAACAATGCCACCCGGACAACCATCCGATGGAGGAAGAGGTAAGAGGAAATGGGAAGATCGAGGAAAGGCAATCAGTGTTCCAAGGAACCAGAGCGGTCCAAAGGATTCCAAGGAACAAAGGCATTCAAGAGAGAAAGGCAACCTTGGGGAAGGAATTTCCAACCTATGCGGTGTGAGTGGAAAACTTGGTGCCCGAAATGCCAAAGGAATCATTTCGCGAGTGCAGGCAAGGTAGCACCGAAAGTGCTATCGTTGTGAAGTCCGACATTACGCCGAGATTGTACGTTAGGAAGGCTGCCAGGTACCGCCAAGAAGGCAAAGATCCATCCGCAGAGGCGTAATCATGCTCCGCCGAGGACAAACAACGGAGCAGAGGTCACCCTAAGCCAAGAAACCAAAGGCCACCGCAGCAAGCAAGGGTGTACGCTGAATCGCCAGCAGCGCTCAAGCTCCCGAAGTCATGCAGTATAATCCATATGAGTGATATACCCGCTTTGCTTTGTTTGACAAGAGCCTCACATTCTTTCGCTTCGAAAATCGCGTGAGAGGTTGGGTTTGGTACCCAAGAAATCACAGAGTGCCTCGAAATTAGCATCCCGTCGAAGTGCTAAAGGCAAAAGAGATTTGCAAGAACCGTGAGGTAGAAATCGTGGAGCGTAAGGTCTTTGTCAATTTGCATGTCATCGAATCAAGATTTCGATGTCATCTTTGGCATGGATTGGTTGAAAGCACTGTGGCAACTATACGCTGTCTCGAGAGAGAAGTTGCTTTTAGGATAGCCGAAGGAGTGGAAGTTTGTTTCCACGGCATAAGGACGGGTGTTTGCGTGCCAATGATCTCGCATCAAGGCGAAGGATGATCGGGAAGGAAGTCATCAAACTTTCGTAAGTTCGACAGGCACGGCGAACAGCCGCAAAGCCAAAGAGGAGCCATGGTATGCGAATATCCTGACGTGTTTCCCGAGGACTTGCAGTTTATCACCGATAGACAAGTGGAATTCACTATTGATCCGGAACCCGAGCAAGACTAAGATCAAAGGCACCATATGTAATGGCACCTAAGGAATTGCAAGAACCGAAGCGCATTGCAGGAGCCGTTGATCTAGGTTTTATCCGACCTAGCGTGTCGCCGTGGGGAGCGCCAGCCTGCTCATCAAGAAGAGATGGGTCAATGCGATGTGCATCGACTACGTAGAGTCAATAAGTCGACGATCAAGAATGTATATCCTCTTCCAGGATCGACGATCTGTTTGACCACCTCAAGGAGCGAGTGTCTTCTAAGATCGATTTGAGGTCGCTACCATCGGTGAAGATCGAAAGGAGGACGCTATAAGACCGCTCGTAACGAGGTATGGGCACTACGAGTTCATCGTGATGCCGCTTGTTTGACCAATGCGCCAATATTTTCATGGATCCGATGAATCGAGTTTTCCATCGATGTCGGATAGTTTCGCTTGGTTTTTATCGATGATATTCTCATCTATTCCAAGAATGCAGAGTTGCATAGAGAACACCTCCGCACTGCTCGAAACGTTACGAGCAGAGAGGTTGTATGCCAAGTATAGTAAGTGCGAAGTTTGGCTCAAGAAGTGATGTTCCTCGACATATCGTGTCTGCAGAAGGAATCAAAGTCCACCCAAATGAAGGTTGAAGCAGTAAGTAACCGGAAGGTTCCGACTAATGCCAATGAGGTTCAAGCTTTTAGGCTTGGCCGGATATTATAGACGCTTCATCAAGGGTTTCGAAGTTGGCAAGGCCGATGACGCAACAGTCTCTGAAAGGGATTAAGTTTTCATGGTCCCAAGTCAGGAAGCAAGTTTCGTGAGTTAAAGAAGAAGCTAACAACCAGCTCCAAAGGTTAGCCGTGCCGGAAGGGAACGATGGGTTTGTGGTCTACACCGATGCATCCAAGCTTGGTTTAGGTTGCGTTCTCATGCAGAATGGGAAGGTTATAGCTTACGCGTCTCGTCAGTTGAAACCGCACGAGTTGAACTACCCAACTCACGATCTGGAGTTAGCGCGATGCTCATGCGTTGAAGATTTGGAGGCACTATCTCTATGGAGTTAAGTGTGAGATCTTCATGGATCACAAGAGCCTCAAGTATTTCTTTGAACAAAAAGAGTTGAACATGAGGCAAATGAGATGGCTAGAGTTGGTGAAGGATTATGATTGCTCTATCAGTTATCACCCGGGGAAAGCCAATGTTGTAGCAGATGCCCTCAATCGCAAGTCGAGAGCGAAGTTGGGATATCTTCTCACGCAAGAGAAAAAGCTTATTCGAGATTTCGAGAAGCTCACTGAAGTGATTCATCCGCCGTAATCGAAGGCAAGGATTCGCCGCTGACGATAATGGTGAACCAGATCTGAGAGAAGCCATCGTGAGTGCGCAATGGGAGACGAATTCGGAGAAGATGCGTTTGAAAGCAAGACTAGAAGATAACAAGGGTTTTACTGGGCGAAGACAACGCTACATACTATTCCGAGGAAGGTTATGTGTGCCACTCAATAGGGAATTGAGAGATAAAATCATGAGTGAAGCTCACGAGGCATCGTGATACAACTTATCCAGAAGCACCAAAATGTACAAAGACCTTAAAATGAACTTTTGGTGGGAAGGGATGAAAAGGATGTAGCAGCGTTTGTGGAACGTTGTTTGGCTTGTCGGCAAGTGAAAGCCAGACACCAACGTCCGTCAGATTGTTGCAACCGCTACCAATCCCGTAATGGAAATGGATCATATCGGTATGGATTTTTGGTGAGTTTTCCAAGGTCACGAGAGAAACACCGCTATATTGGTTGTCGTCGATAGACCGACAAAGTCACTCATTTCACCGATTCGGATGACGATGGGTTAGATAAGCTTGCTCGCCTTTTACGCCAAAGAAATCGACGGTTACATGGTGTGCCGGTATCGATTACGTCGGATCGCGACCCGAGGTTCACGCCAAGGTTTTGGAGGAGTGCGAGGAAGCCATGGGGACCAAGTCAATCTTAGTACAACATTCCATCCTCAAAATGTACGGTCAATCGGAAGAACGATTCAGGTTTTGGAAGACATGTTACGAGCAATGTGGCCGAGGAGGAAATTGGGAAGAGATACTACCTTTGGTAGAGTTTGCCTATAACAATAGTTATCGTGCCACCATAGGAATGGCTCCCTATGAAGCGTCATGCGGAAGGAAGGTCGATCGCCACTTTATCGGGACGGCGGGTAGAGAGAAGATGTTAGGACCGTAGATGGTTCAATGACGGTCGAGGTTATCGATCGACTGCGAAGGATCAGGAAGCTCAGATGTGCGTAAGTCCTATGCGGACAAGCGTCGTCACGGATCTTCGTTCATGATCGGAGATCGCGTTTTCCTAAGCGTTTCCCGACGAAAGGAGTCGCTTTGTTTTGGGAGACGAGGTAAGTTACGACCGAGGTTCGCTGGACCTTCGAAGTTCTTGAGAGGATAGGCCCGTTGCCTATAGGTTAGCTTTTTCCGCCTAAAGATCGGAGATGTTCACGACGTGTTTCACGCTTCTCACCGGTGAGAAAGCACGTGTTCGACCCAAAACACGTGATCAAGCATGACCAAGTGGTTCTTGCTCAGATCCGAGTTACGAGGAGAGGCGCTGGCTATCTTGGAACGAGAAGTCAAGGAATTGAGGAACAAGCGATTAGTTGGTGAAAGTGTCATGGAATCACCATGGAGAGGAGGAAGCTACGTGGGAGTTGGAAGACAAGTTCGGGACTCAAGACCGAGTTGTTTTCTCCACGTGTTTGAAATTTCGGGACGAAATTTTTCTAAGGAGGAGGGATGTAATACCCGTCTTTTTAAGCTTCATTTTGCATGACACGCTTTTGAGAAAGGTCAAAGGTTGACTTTTGTTTCGGTGATGCGACCGTCACGAAACCTCGGGCGTTGTGAAGAGTGTCTTATGACGAATTCATAGACACTAAGTATGCAGTTTTCACCACCCATGAAGGTTTGGCACCGGGAAGTTATCGAAAAATCGGACTTTCATCGGGTCTTTAAAAGCATATCTTGTTTATAGTCATTGTGTCCGTATTTTAATTCGTGTCCATGGGTACCAAGTTTGCTAAATTTGGAGTCCGCTTGTAAAAGTTGCGCTGGTTTTTTTGCTGAAAGCGATCGCTGCAAGCACCGCTACAGCTCGCTTCCTATAAATAGTGGGCTAGGGCCTCCATTTTCAACGTCATTTCCTCGTCTCCTGTTTATCGAAGAGCGAGCACTCAAATGTGCGACGCGCAGCTTGGCGAGTGGGGATCGGTGCGTGGAGTCACGGGCCACGATCGGCTTTGCCGAGCTACCAGCCGATCAACCACCCGCAACCCATTCTGCTATTTTGTCCTTTTCTTTTTCATTCGCCTTTTAGTAGATCGTATAGCATAGAACTGGGATTAAAGGAGCGGTAGGAGAAACGCATGGGGCCGGCCGATTGTGGCCATTCCGCCGCCCAGGCCCCACACTATCGGGTAGTTGGTCACGACCATTGGTGCTGACGGCCACCGCTACGGGTCCTTTGGTTTGAGTTTCCAGCATGCATTCTACTAAAGTATCGATCTCCTTTTCCATTTCGGCGTTCTCGCATGTCGGATGTTTTCCGTTGCTTGAGTTTTCTCAAAATGCATACAAGGTTATCCATTTTCAACGTCGTTTGTCATTCCATGTTCGTCTTATGCATATTGCTATGTTTCCATTTTCATGCATCGATTTTTGGACTGGTTTATCTAGATCCGAGATAGGCACATTTTTGAACTTCTTGCTAAGATTTGAGTCACTTCATGCATGCATATTTTGAAAGAATCTATTATGGGTCTCGATGCTCCGAATATATTTAAACCTCAGATCGAGTTGATTGAAAACCCGGAGAG
This sequence comes from Salvia rosmarinus, assembly GCA_036937905.1. Classification (NCBI taxonomy): domain Eukaryota; kingdom Viridiplantae; phylum Streptophyta; class Magnoliopsida; order Lamiales; family Lamiaceae; genus Salvia; species Salvia rosmarinus. The sequence goes on from JAODLM010000736.1 coordinate 172,302, forward strand.
TGCAAATGTGGGTTGGAAAAGTAAAACCCTAATTTTCTCTCTGACGGTCGTTGATCACGATGTTGCTTTGCTTGTGAAGTGACCCCAAAGTTGTTGCTTTGTTACTGTGTACCTACTAGTGCGATCGGTGAAGTCATCGGATCGTAGATATCTCCAGGCCGACGCTTTTGCTCAGTTCGGGTTGGTTATATGCTTATTTTCGAGTTATTTACTCGATATTTCAAAATAAAACATTACCGTAGTAAATGTTTGTGAAATTATTACTTGTTCTCATCCGATATGGTTCTATCATGGTTGTGCACGGATCTCTATTCGGGGGTTGATCACCATCTTGAGTATGATCATAAGTGGATAGACCCGAACACTGTGGTTATGGTTTAGCAGGATAGACCCTGGTCCACACGAAATGGTAATGAGGTGGTTATGGTTACGATCGAGTTTGACCTCAAGTCCTCACCGAGTTATCCGCCGATACGTGCGGGGACCATGGATATGTTCGGCGAATGAATGTCATGTGATGGGCGGCTGGATAGCGTTCGAGACCTGTTCATGGTTCTATGAGGGAGTAAAAGAAATAACGGATCAGGTATCGAAAAATGAAAATCTATTTTGCTTACTTAAAAGTGGATTACGTTATTAAAACGCTTCTAAGTAAGTGCTTCGAACCAAGATCACTGACTCTTTTCGATTTATGATAAAACCTCACCGGAGGCTACGTACTCACCAAACTCTTTTCAAATCTTTGTCGATGGAGGAGGCCGGACTGGCGGCGTTGAGGTGGAGCTCACGGGTTCTTCATGCTATGCTTCCGCGATGTTATGTTATATACGTACTTGATATTGTATATTCTTGTCCCTTATTTGCTTTCGATTGGGAACAAGATTTATTATGTTATTATCGAGTCTCGTATGCATGCTACGTGGTTGCCGAGTCTAGTCTGGATGGATGTAATGCTATTTTGCTTTCATGCATTACTTATAATAAACCAGATCATGTTTCATTGAGGTTATGAATCGATATTTCCTGTGCGTGGATTGTTTGGACCCTCCCTCAGTGATATGTCCTAGGGGAGCTTTGCCCGACTTCATGGTCATCTTCTTATCATATGTTATATGTATCCCTTCCTTGAAACCTCCCATCCAATACACCTCGCATCCGTGCCTTCCCTCGAGGTCGGGGCGTGACACGTAGAGATAAGTCGTACAGGATTGAAATTAAATGACTAAAAGGTATATTTTAGTTCGTCGAGGGTTCACGTACGGCTCCCACACGTGACTTGTAGTGGGATTCCTTTGGCGATTGAAGATTTCAGATTCATATTGTTTATCAAAGATTACAATATTATTGATTCGAATTTATGCGATCGTATTCTTATGTGTTTACATTACTTTTCGAGACTAGGTCTCTTAATCGATTATCAATATGCTCAGATAAAATCCTCTATCCGTCAAAATTTTATAGGACGAACATGGAATATGTTCTTATCGAGAAAAACATGTTTTCTCACTACTCCCAAACCCGATGCCTTCTAGACGCGAGAATGAGCGCAGTCAAGCGACTCTTTGACATAAGTCAAAAAATATGGCCAAATCTATTATGAGTGACTACTATGTCAGAAGGCTTGCGACAACATCACCGATGTAATACGGTCAGAAATATGGTCAGTCTCGAGGTAAGTTTCGGAACTGGATCGGACAACCGCTTCCACAAAATGAAAGAAATCTTGGCGCCGAGGATGGAAGAAGGAAGTTTGGTCCATGAACATGATCTCCCACTGACTCGTCTCATGGATAGTCTTGATCGGTTGGGATGAGGTATCGGTGAAGCAGTCGATATCATCCTTAACACACGCTGCACAAGTCTTTGAGAACTTTCATGAACGCATAATTATGAGCAAGACCGGTATACACTGTGAGTCTTTAGATGATCTCGTGCGCGCGGAAGGTGTCGTGGGAAAAGCACATGCTCTGAGCTATCAGGCCAAAATTTTCAATTGAAAAATGGAAGAAAACAGGTGCCAAAGTGGTAGAGGCGGAAGCTAGTGGAGCAGTGGAGCAAGAACATGGTGGCCCCGGAGCTTGAAAAGCCAAAGGAGCAGGCGGTGCTTCAAATCGGACGTGGGCATTGGAAGGTTGTGCCTCATGCTCATAGCACAAGTTACGTGTTGCTTTAGTAATGGAAACATGTTTACGACTTATTCTACTCATTCAGGGTAGTAGATATCTGGTGCTGTTGATCATGTTTGTTACACGCAGTTCCTGCGACAAAAGTCGCTTTGATGGAGATACGATATCCAGGGCAAGCAGAACGAGGCCGTTACATCGGAGATATTTCTTTGTGTTTCGATAGAAGCAGTTTTAGTATTGAAGGCTATATGTGCGAAGTTTCGTGAAACCCTTATTTTGTTTCCAAACTATTTATACATGGATATTCGTTTGTTTTTGATAGTGGTGTTTTATCATAGAAATAATCAATATCCGTGGTGGCCTTTATATAATTGCTTTATCTATTTCTACCAAGCATAATACCTTTAATTATGTCTGCATCTACATCAAACCTTAAGAGGAAGTTTTCTTGATTAGATGACACCATATTTCTTTGGCATCTTATATTAGGTTATCGATTCTAAATAGGATCAAAACGGCTAGGAATGGACGCGTGGGTGAAATTAGCGACTCCATTCTAGTCCGCGAATCCGTGTAAAGGAAGATGTAGCACCTTCATGAGTCGAAGGAATAGAGCGAAAAAGTGTTGAGCTAGTCCATTCCGACTTGTGGCCAATTTCCACACTAGCTCGGAGATACTATTTTGTCACTTTCATCTGGCGATACAAGTCGGATACGGCTAGCTCACACAAGTCACGAATGCTTTGAAATTCAAAAATTTAAAGAAGGAGCGAGTCTAGGTAAGAGTGTCAATCACTATGAATCCGATCATGGTGGTAAATACCTCGTAATGAGTTCATGGACAATTTGGTGCAGATTACCAAATTACCACTACACCGGCACACACTAACAAATGGTGTGTCAGGCAAGATGTAGGACTCTTAGAGACGGTTAGATCAATGACGAGTTATGCACAATGTTTATTTTTTCGGGTATACTTAGAACAAGTGCATATTGCTCGATCTAGTACCATCCGAATAAGTTGATAAAACCCTTTTACGAAGTTATGGTTTGGCGTTCAAACTAGTTTAACCATATAAGGATATGGCGCCTAAGTACACTGTCTGAACAAGAAAGGCGATAAGTTTGGAGGTTAGATAAGCGAACGAACTTTTTAGGGTTATCTTATAGGACGAAGGTGGTTATTTCTATAGTCTAAGGATCGAAGGTCGGTTATTAGCACTAATGCCCGATTCTTGAGAGGACTACATGAAAAACCACAAATTGAAATCATACTTCAAGAATCGTAAGATGATCGTATTGCCATACCGATAGGCCAGCACGAGTTATGTATCAGGTGGTGGATCGAGCATCGGATACTTCAAGAAATTGAGTGGTCGAGTTCCACGATATCGAGCCGCTAGTGGCCCACCCATCAAGTTGTGCAAGATGAGAACCACGCGTTACTCACCACCGCCGCTTACCATGCTGCGAGTACCTCGTCAGTAGTGGGAGGTGTTCGTACACGAGAGATTTATGTCTCGGGGACTGAATCTTGATTTAGTCGAGGAAGAGGTGGTGTGTAATGGACAGGACAATATAGCGAGAGGATGATATGAACAGATGCAAGATCAGGCACACCGCTATGGACTTAGAAATTGAGTCCATAACTGTTGAGGATGTATGAGAAACACCTCTACCCGATGGCAAAAGCCGTAGGTAGTTGTTTCACTAAACACCTCTTAATTGACTCATAATCGAATGAGGTAACGAGAGGAAAGTTAACCCAAGTCGTCTTCAAGGTAAACATAATAGGCTTATTGTTCATATCGCATACAAAACGGTAAATTCTAAACACTCTAATACTAACGAGGGTTTTGAAACAAATGGAAAATGAAATGCGGAAAAATTAATATAAATAAAAGCTATCTAACTAGGGTTGTCATTCCCTAGTTGATACCTAAGAAATCATGAATGCGGGAAGCTAAAGCATAGAACAAAACTAAACTAAATTCATCAAGCGGAAAGCAATAAAATATAATGGAAAGATTGACATAATACTAAATTCGATATCAACGCATAGAACATAATTTATCAAATACAGATTCGATATCAAATTGTGTGAAACTTAATTTATCAAATACCGGAGAAATATAATTAATAAGAAAAACAATAATCCAACAAATCATGATTTGAATTCTTGAAATCACAAAGGAATGAAAAGCAGAAATAATCAGCCGTCGAAAGCGTGAATCGAAGGAATGAGCAGAATTAATACTCTAATCTTTTGTTTCTATCTCTATAGGGTGAGCTAAAGCGAATGAAAGAGTCTACGCAAAATATGAATGTACAAGAGATGCCTAACTCAGCTGCGGCGCTTATATATAAAAGTGAGTGAGCCGGTTTCCGTTGAGCGAGCCGGAGTGGGGTCTTCTGTTCAAGTGGCTTCGGAGACGAGCGATCGCTGATGGAGAGCTTTGTTTCAATGTATTTGGTTGGAAGCGCGCTCGCTCACCGAGTGTATGTCTCATAAGTGGCTCGGAGTAGTGAGGCGCTGAAGGAGGGGCGCCAGGTGAAGAAGCGTCCGGGCGGGGACGAGCGGGGCGCGGGAGCGGCGAGCGGCGCGAGCGAGGCGAACAAGGCAAGCACGCGCGACAAAATAGCGCAGGCGCAGCGAGGCGACGCGCGCGAGAGCCGGTAGGCTTGGCGCGAGGAATCGGACGGGCGGCAGCGGACGGTGGGGAGCCGCAGATGAATGCCGCGGCATTTACGCACGGCCAGGCGGATGAATGCTGCGAAGCGGGCGGTTCTGTGGTCAGCTGACACTCTCACGGGCTCGGTCTCGGGCGCGAGGGCGCTGGTCAGGCGTGACGGCGAAGGGGATGGCGCTTTGGCGATTGCCGTCTCCTCGTCCGAACTCCAAATATGCGATCCGTTTGCACCTATGGACTCCTATCGAGGTGCTCTTTAATATAATTCAGCTTTTGAAGAATCCATTTCATCCTATTTAATGCCGATTTTCTATAAAACCTCGAAACAAACCAAAAAGGTGAACCGAAAATACTAATCAAAACAATGGCATAAATAGGACAAACCATAGGAAATTACATGCATAAGAATACCACACAAGCACAAAATCATAAACAACTCCCCACACTTATCCATTTGCTTGTCCTCGCAAAGTCTATACTAATAAGAGTAGAAAATAACTGCACTTCACTCTTAATCCAATCAATCAAACCCTTTTTGCCTTTCCCCAAACTTGATGAATGCATAATCAAAGTTAACGTGAAACAAATCTAAGATTGTGAGTATCAAATAAACAAGTAGGTGATTTTGCTTAGACCCAACTCTCCGCTGTAGGTGAATTAACTAAAGTGGTCACCTTTGTAACAAGTTTTTTGAGAACATAAAAAAGTATTATGATTTTGGAACAATGTTAGAAGGTGAACTCTCGATGAACTCGAGTCTCCTATCGTGGTTTCAGTGCCGCGTTCTCAATTTACAAGAAGAGGCGAATCTCATCCTCCATTTCAACAATCTCAACAATTTATTGGAGATTTCATTCTCCTTTTTTTTTTAATGAAATAATTATATAGATAACCACACTATTAACACCACTAGCATTAGTCGGACAAATCAATATCAATCCACACAATCGTAATTCATTGCACTTCAATCACACATCAACAAAACGAAATTACAATGAGTTTTGACCATTATCACAGAGTTCGATTGCCCAAATCAAAATCGACTTGTTTGCATAGATAAAAACTTGAGTCGAGTTCAAAATCATCACCAACTCACATCACTAATCATGCAAAAGACACGACACGACACGCACGACACAAAATTAAATATTCTTCCCTCCCCCATTAAACTCGAGTAATGCCTCAGATTGCTCAAAACGATAATAACAAAGAAGAGACAACCACGATAATAGAAGATAGAAAGGTGGAATGTGGCGTGCCGCGAGTTGGGTATCAGCTGCTTCACCACCGCTAACAAGGCGTAAAACTTTCGTCCCAGTGCGAACAAAATAAACATAGAGGCAGACGAGATAGATCAAAGAGACCAAAGAAACAAAAAGAGAAAGAAATAAAGAACAAAAAAATCGTAAACTCTCACGTAGTACCGAGTTTAACGTCGCGAGCACGAGCGTAATCGATCGAGAGATTGATAGGATCAATGAGCATGAGTTCTCTACTTCTTTTGGACCATCCCTTAATCAAAGTAAGGCCTCACCGCTGTCCATTCACAAGAATGATCCGTTGGTGTTAGGATCGCGAGTAAAATTGCTCAAGGAACACCTTCTCTATGATGTAAGGACCATTCAATGCGGAATTGAGCTTTTGGGGAAAAGTTTAACACGAGCGAAGTGAAACTTTCATTCCTACATAAATCTTGCGAACTATCCACGCGATCATGAATTCGTTTCACTTTATCCTTATCAATCGCGTCATCATCGCTATGACAACATTCTCGGCGAGGATCGTAGGTATCTATGGAGCATGATCATCAATTAACTTAGCGAAGGAAAAATCACACTATCACGTAAGAGAAAGACACGATTCACCAAGTGCGGTCATTTCAATGTGCCACTCTTAACGTCTATTAGTGTGTTGTGGCAACCATGAATGGCCTCCCAGATAACACCATCTTCCCTAATATCCCCATAACCAAAACAACGAAATCAATGGGAAATATCAACCCACCCATCTTTACTAATATGTCCTCAACAATACCTTGGGATATCTCACGAACCTATCACGATCAGACACATCCGAGTGGGTTTAAGTTCACTAATCCCAATAGTTTGAACATTGAATAAGGCGTAAGATTAATTCGACCTAAATCAAGCATGCAGAAGCTTCCTTCCATTACCCAAAGCAATCTTAATAATAAAACTACATGGATCCGGAGCTTGGGAGGCAATTGGTGTGGGATGAAATTAGCAATGAGATCATGACCTTCTCATCTCCAAATCTTCTCTTCTTTGAGGCTAGCTCTTTGAACTGAGCGTGAGCCGACACATTTTCGATTATGTCCAGCGGAGGAAAATTCACATTCACATTGGGCGAGCTTGTAGATCTCATTGAATTCTGGTCCGCTTCTAGTTCTTCGATGGTGTAGGGAGGGTATCGGTGGAATGTGGACTTTGCTCCTCTGATCGAACCAGCTCTTTTCTTTTCCACTCTGCTGACTGTTGCTTGACTATCTCTCTTTTCCTTATCCTCAACAATCCGATCCTCCTTGTAGTTGACGTGCATGAGTTTGATGGGGTTAGCTTGAAGTTTCCGCCTGTCTGCAACAACTCGTTAAGCTTGCTAGCACATCCCGTTTCGTCTCTAAGCAACTTAAGGAGTCTTGAGCATCCAATCTTTGGGTAATGTATCCTCCCAAGATGGCCTATGAGGTGGTGATGGAGGTGTTTTGCGCTTGTTGTTGTGGACCGCCTTTGTGGGAGCTATTCTTTGTTGAGGATGGTGCCGCATTGTGGAGGTCTTTGGTATGGCGCATTCTAATTTGAACTACGCCCTTGATTACGATTCTATCCACGTTAAATTGTTGCATTAGGGCTTAACAAGCCGAGGTTGAAATCCATAGCATAATCTTATGCCGTCTTGAAGGTATGCTCTCCCGTCCGAGGCGCGATCAACATTATGCCGGGTTCATTGTAGATTCCACAAGGTTCCATGAATTCCTTGTGATGTCTTTGATGGATCGCCTCATCTTAAGCTCTTGCACCTCCTCATTAACTCAACCACTTGTTATTCATGTCGAAAAAAGGGTGGCGGCATGTGCTTTGGCTCTTCCACCTCATTGGTTACTGCGTGAAGTAGCGACCATAGCCTCAAAAATTTCAGCAATGTCTCGTCGTTCGAGACCCAATATCTCCTCTTGTAGCATTGTCACCATGTTGAAAACTCGAGTCGACCCGTCATGAAGAAGAGCGATGAAATTTCATGCGGGAAGGCATGGTGAGGGCTACAATAAGTCCTTGAACCGTTCCAAGCTTCATGGAATGGCTCATCGGCGTCGATTAAAGGTCGTGATCTGTGACCTCAACCCGACTCTACTTATTTTGGTCGTATTTAGTCATAAACTTATCTACCACGGCATTCTAATTAGCGGAGAGTTGGCGGTGGCGAAACCAGACTTTGCCTATCCTCTGGGTATACGGAAGCTTGACACATCTTGATTTGGTCTTCATTTAGTCCTCCTTTGGGAGGCTGCACACTAAACGAATTCTCGATGAGTCCCAAGCATCCTCACTGAAGCCCATGAAAAGTGGGCATCGGAAAATGATTGCAAGCTCGAGTCGCAGACTGTGGTCCAGAACAATGGTGGAGTGGCGGCCCCAATTGAGGTTTGTAGAAGTCACGCGTTGTCTCGTGCATTTTCACCCATTTCTCTCATGGGGTGTATTCTCCAAAAGATGGATGATCTCGGTTATCAACTACGAGTTCACCACTCGAGAGGCACAATACTCCTCGTTAAGAAGCGATCTTTTAGACCTTCGGTCTGTCAGCGGAGAAGCGGTCTATTGAGATGCACCTAGCATACACAACACTCAAACAAGAACAGGATCCTACCGGGTATAATAAAATAAAAACAAAATGAGACACGTAAATAATCAACAAACACATAGCCTAAAGTTTTCCTCGACAGCGTTGCGAAATTTGTTTCAACTAAAACACTCTCTTAATTGACTCATAATCGAATGAGGTAATTGTGAGAAATTTAACAAGATCGCTCTCGAGGAAAACTTAGAGACTTATTGTTCATATGATATAAAAATGGTAAATTCTAAACACTCTAATACTAACGGAGTTTTGAAATAAATGGAAAATGAAATCGGAAAAATAAATATAAATAAAACTAATCTAACTAGGAGTTGTCGATCCTAGTTGATACCCTAAGAAATCACGAATGCGGAAGCTAAAGCGTGGAACAAAACTAAACTAAATTCATCAAGCGGAAGCAATAAAATACAATGGAGAAAGATTCAACATAATACTAAATTCAATATCAAACGATAGAGCGTAATTTATCAAATAAATTTCAATATCAAATTTTGTGAAACTTAATTTATCAAATACCGGAGATATAGAATTAATAGAAACCAATAATCCGACAAATACATGTATTCTAATTCTTGAAATCACATTGGAATGAAAACAAGAAATAATCCAAGGGTCGTCGAAGCGTAAATCGAAGGAATGAAAAGCAAGAATTAATACTCTAACTGTTGTCTCTATCTATGTCATCGTCGGAGCTAAAAATGAATGAAAATTTGCGAAAATATGAATGAGCAGTGATGCCTAACTTTCGTCTGCTTATATATATAAAGTGAGTGGCGCGGTTACGCTATGAGGCGGAGTGGGGTCTTACATTTTAAAGTGAGTCTGGGACGGGACGCTCGATGATGGAAACTCATTTCAATGTGGCGCGGTTGGAAACAAGCGTCGCTCATCGAATGCTTATAAGTGGCCGCTCGATGAGCGGAGCACGGATGTGAATGAAGGCGGCGCAGAGGGCCCAGCGGACGGATGCGCGAGGTGAGCAAGCATGCACGTGAGGAGAGCGCTGAGTTGGGGCAGCGCGAGGGAATCCGAGAGCAGGCGGCGCGTGGGTGGCGGCAGTGGCGGGCGGCGGATGAGCAGCAGCACCGGTGGGCAATGGGCGAGCGGATGAATGCGCCGGAAGCTGGCGGGCGGCATCCCAGGCTCGACACGCTCACGGCTCCGGTCAGGCGAGGGCGTGGTCGCGGTGTGACGGCGGGTGGATGCAACGACTTTGCGATTCGCCCGTCTCCCTCGTCAACTTTAAATTACGATCCGTTTGCCCACGGACTCTTATCGAGGTGCTCTTCAATATAATTCAGCTCTTGAAGTATCCATTTCATCCTATTTAATGCCGATTTTTATAAAACATCGAAACAAACCAAATAAGTTTGAACCAAAAATACTAATCAAAACAATGGCATAAATAGGACAAATCATAGGAAATAACATACATAAGAATACCAGAATAAGCACAAATCATACCAAAGCGGTAGTAAGTGGTTATACAAGAAGAAGAGATTCGAGATGGAGAGGTTTCGACATAAAGCGAGAACATGGCGAAGGTTACACTGATTGAGGGCATCGATTTCGATGAGACCTTTTAACACCAGCAATGTTCTCAAGTCCACGAATTCTTCACGGCCATAGCACTCACCCTAAACCTTGAGGTTTGAAGGTTATGTTGTGAAGGGTGAAGAGCATATAGTATGGAAGATTAAGAAGTCCATTTATGGACTTAGCAGTTCGATCATGGAACTTACGCTTTGACTGAGGTGGTAAGTTCTATGGATTTACCCAGTTCACTGCGAAAGTTATGTGTATTGTTTGGATGTCAGCGGTGGCGTGGTATTTCTTGCACTTTACGTAGATGTCATCCTTCTACTTAGCTACAACGTGAAGTTGTTCGAGCGTAAAGAGTTGGTTATCCGATCGACTTCAAATGAAGACATAGGAGATCGACATACATTCTTGGGATCAAGGTTTACGAGATCGCAAGAGGAAATGTTGAGCTTATCTCGGGCGTCTTACATTGATCTGTGATTACTCGTTTAGCGCAGACCGCCAGAAGGATTGCTACCCTTCGACATGGTGTTCCTTTATCTAAGGCGAGCTGACCAGATCAGGAGATAGAGGAAATGAGACAAGTTCATACCCTTCCGCCATAGGAAGTCATGTATGCAATGCTATGTCCGAGACCGATATCTGCTATGTGGTATGCATAGTATCTAGATATCGATCTAACCCGGATAAGCTCATTGAATTGGAAAGCATATACTCAAGTACACGAAATGACTCGAGATTATAAGCTAGTTTACGGCGAGATAGTCTAATGCCTTTGGGTTATTGACTCGGTTTCAAAGTGACCATGATGAGAAAAAATCTACCTCGGGCTATGTTTTACCTTGGCGCGCTATGTATTGAAGACTATACCATGGGCAATATGCCAGCCGGAGGTACATTGGGAGGCGGTATAGTTCAAGAACTACCTTATGGATCTAGATGTGGTACCTCATTTTCCAAGAGTATCATGGTGTCTGTGATAACTCAGATGGCAAACTCGAAGGAACCACGGACCACCTGGCGACAAAACACATAGAGATAAAGTACCATGTCATACGAGAAATCATTAGATGAGAGCGTGCTAGGAGAATATTGGTACTCGGATAACCTAGTGACCCATTCACGAAGAGTGCATCGCCATAAAAGTCTCGACGAACATGTTAGAGGACTTGGATTATGCAAGAGCCCATTGAAAGGAAACTTTTGTAGAAATGGGAGAAGCAAAGTGATGGTGTTGTTTGTAATAGCTAGAGAGAGACACATTGTATACTAAAAGTTTGCTTTAGTATAAGTGGGAGATTATTGGATTTGTATCTTGGAAGAAGTTTTGGTTGAGCTTGTAAACAATGATTCATGTTACCAATATTACAATTTTCTATCTGAATTGTTTACTTGATTACATATGTATGTCCATTTATCTCATATAAGTTAGATCATCTGATGTGTAAAATATCACATAAGTCTGTATGATTCAAGTTAATGAGATATAAAAGGATCCTTCTTGAGACAACTTGAGGACGAGTTGTTAGTATAGAGGTTGTAGCCCGCATTCGTGCTCTTTTGGGGTAGTCCTGCTGCTAGAAAGAGTACATTTTTGTGTTCTTTGTGTGTATACGTTCGGGAGGACAAGCTTGGGTGTCGAGTTGAGAGCGACCAGGTAGATCAGGCACCTGCTCGGTGAGAGGTAAATCCCAAAAGTCAACTTATCCTTATGACAAATGAAATTAACGATCGACTTATTGCACTACATCACTATCGCAATAGCGGACTTCAAAAGTCAGCCTTCGAGGTGATGTCTAAGCAATGACCACAATTTTAATAAAGAGAAATGAATTCTTAGAATTGGTATACCACCGGACCATACCGCCCAATTCAAATTTTTGTTATCTCATTTTATATCATCTCTAGAGAACTTATGAAAATCGCACACGTGTTTACATAAGGTGGACGCTATTGAAACTCCCACTTTTAATAGATTTAAAATGTTTTATTTAAACTTATCTAACAAACTTATGATAAACAAAGGTAAGCAAGCCACGCGGTGGACGCCACTCACAGTGCTGCCTCACTTTGTTTAGAGATCAAAAAGTGGAGGTCTTCGACATTTTAATTTGAAAATTAATTTGCTGGTTATTGCTACTTCCTTTTTATTAAAAATGTTTGTCCATGCATCACCGTAATCCTAGCATGCTTTTCTATAGAACTCAACATAAAACATGCTCAGTAATTCTAAAATATGCTTGATAACGCTGATAAACCTAGCATGCTTATTATGCGATCCATTACGTGAAACACTTAAAGGTTCACAACGTAATATAAACATACATAGCATGCCATCGCATTATTTAAACATCCACTTATACGCATATGAACGATAAAATAAAATAAAACGCTCATCGCGCCCAATCATGAAACCCGACATTCATGTCTAATCTAATATATGATTTACAAAGTATAGAATTAAACTTCAAAATCGCACGGGCACGGACCGATTCAACAATGGGCCTCGCGGCACCCGGGCACTGACCGGAAAACTGGGTTAGGCTGAAATCTCCGGCCGGTCGCCTCCATCAGGTCGCGCTGGCAAAGCCCAGCTACCAGCCTTCTGCTACATTACCGCTGTCCTCATGGTTACCTGTCGCTAACGCCACCACTAATTCGCCGAGCACTTGGCTGCCAAGACACCCCGAGCCGTCAACATCCGCCGAGATGTCGCCGCCACCGGTCGAAACTGCGATCATGAGTCTGCCGCCAAGGCCGGGTTTCGCAAGAACGCTGGCCCCATCGCCCGCTAGCTCGCCGCCGCTGCTTCGCGTCAGACCATGACCACTCGCCGCTGCGTATGCCAGATCTCGTGGCGCGAACGCACGCCCGCCGCCGCGCACTCGCGATCGCCCTCGCGATCATGGAGGCTCGCCGTGAGAAACCGGCCCAGACCGCCGAGAGACCTGTTTTTCCCGCTATTTTGTTCTTCGTTTTGTCTTCGCTCTTCTTTACGTATAAGATTTACGTAATAAAATCTAATCTAACCACGGATTTTCTCGTGGTGTAAAAACAAAACCCAACAAAACAATAAACGAGCCACGATGAACGATGCATCCACAATTAATTAAACGCACGTATAATAAACGTGATTAATCCAACAGAGCCAAGATTCTCGATCCTGTGCCTCGATACCAATCAGGGAAAACATATGTTAAGCTCGCCCGAGGATTCTATCTTCGATATTTAATTCACCATACATTGATTATAAACCTATATGCGCTCTATAATTAATCGCAAAGACGAGGGATTTTCACGGTTTACCTTCGATCCGCCGTGGTCGACGGAACGAGACGAACGGATCGAACCGATCGGACTCGCCGACCTTCCCGATCGTATCCCGATCGCCCAATCTCCAACGCCGAGCGAGGACGATCTATGGAGAATGCTCGGAAAATCACCCTTTGCCTCTCACTTCCCAATTTTCGAAACTCTCTCAAACACTATGAGGGGCCGGAAAATTTCGTTAATTATGTGAGCATTAACTCGACTTTATCTCATACCTTATATTTATAACGCACTACCTTAATCCCATATGGAAATTACCATAATCCTATATGGAAATTACCATAATCCTATATGGAAATTACCATAATCTTAGATTATTTCTATACTCGTGATTATTTCCATACTCGTGATTATTACCATAATCATATGGAAAGGATCTATACATATACCATAAATATAATAATATCATGGATAAAGAGAATAAAATCTCATTGGGAGCATAAGGGGCTACCATTTTCCGACATGGGCCCGGACGGGCTGCCCAGTGGATCAAATGCAAGGAATAAAGATGGCCTCAAATAAATTAATTATCTTATGTTCACCTTTAATATAAATTAATTTATAAACATTCTGATCATGCCACCAGAGAAAGAATGTCGATTTACCCTTTATTACCGGTTGAGTCGGGCTTGTACTTAGACATTACGAACTCAGATTTAAGATATCGAACGCCCATTAATCATTTATAGCAATCACCGCTAAAAGATTAATAACTTCATTTCCTTAAGTAGTACCACCAACCTTATTATTGTACTCGAGCTAACTCAACCCGCAGGTTTAGTACAATAAACCTTTGAGCTCCTTATGGGACGCCATCATCCTAAAACGGATACGTGACTGACATGATAACTAGCATGACATACAAGATTCCGCCACCACCCAAGATGCGGAGAATCTCAGAGATATATAACCTCACCCATAAAGTCAAAGTGATGGACAACAACTCATACTCACCTAATACCTTATCGAGGTTTAGATCATCTTAAGTCACCGAGATCTTGGTTCTTCACGACGGTCGATAAGAACACATCTCACCGTGATCCTTCAATACGCCAGATGTACTCAAGATAGACAAGCAACTAAGTCAAGTCACTTATCTATACGGGCACCTCAAACCGACAACCCGTCCTTAAGTCGCCTCAACCGTGAAACTTTTATATCTCATTGTTTGACCAATCATATGTACTTCAGATCTTCACACAATCGTATGATCTAACTTATATATGAGATAAGGGATGATATATGCAATCAAGTATTCAATTCAGATAGGAGATCGAATAAGGGTGTAACAGAAACATCAGATACAAGCTCAACCAAACCGCTTTCAAGATACAACCAACACTCACCGTTCGACCAAATTGTTCTACTTAGTCGCCGCGAATAGCACGAGGTCCCTATAACAGTGGTGGGTCGACCCAAGCCTAATCTCTCGATAAGACTCTAATGGCTTATGATGTTACGATGAAAACGGTAAATCTAATTCTAAACTGAATGGGGGTGATGATTAACTAAGATTGATATGAAATAAATCACACAACGATTCAAACCAATATTCTGCCAGCTCAATAGCAACAGGAGTAATTCAAGATTGCGAGAATAACTAGTGGTATTAGGTTCTTCGCCTTGATTAATCAATTACGCGTGATTAAGAAATCTACCTATTCATGCAATCCTCAAACCTTAATCCAAACACTGACTTTCGCCCGTGATTAAACCTAGGTTATCAAATTTCACAAATACCTAAACCTTAGAGTACCCGCTTCCTAGAGCCCTAATCCAATCAATCCTATGATGCAACGATCTATCTCGATAATACTACACACACAAACAATTAAATGGTGATCAATCACTTAATGTAAAACCCTAGAATGCAATTGGTATACTCAATCAAAACAAATAAACAATTAACCAATTTGAATCACCCAACCCTAGATAAGATTAGTTCATGCTCATTCCAAGGATCAAACAATTATAATCAACATAAATCATTATCCAATAATTCAATCAAGAAAGTAGAATAATAATCCTACAATCGTAAAGTCGCTGATGAATTTCTTCAATCAAAGGTCTCAATCAATCCAATGCAAAGAAATTACTTGAAAATTAATGGAGGAAATCACCGAGGAACACTCTAAAATAAACCTGACCGAATGAAAATAATATATCGAACTAGTTTTCAACTGGTGTTTCAAAGATTTATAACGACAAAATTCACCCCAGCCAGACGCGACGCAGTCCGGACGAGGAGTTTCTCGATCGAACAACCTCATCACCCCACCGCCGGACGGATCTTAGCCCGGATGCGCCGAGATTCCGAGTGAATGCCAACGCCTCCCACGGACCGATCAAAGCGCCGACGGATCGCGTGGGCGAGCCAAACACCGAACGGGTAGCATGCACGCTGGAGCCCGGTGAGAACTTGGGCGGAAAGGCAAGACCGATCGGAGATTAGGCGCAGCGGCGTAGGAAACGGCGTTGGCTACGGGCGCCGCCACCCAAAGACCGGACGGAGGTCGCTTACAAGAAGTAAATGGGCGCTGGCTGGCGCTGACATCCGCCACGGACGGAGGCTGCGGGCGCGGGCGCGAGGGCGCTGGAAGGCACTGGCGCTGGCCTTGGGCGCGCGAGCGGAGGGCGCTGGGATAGCTGCTGGCGCTGGCTGCCGGGCGCCGCCGAGCACCGGCCATCCGCGCGCGAGGCATTGCAGAAAGGCCACGCGGGTGGCCGAGGCGGGCGCGGGTATTGGATGATGCGCACGGGCTCGGGCGGGCAGCGGCGCACGCGCGCTGGTCGACGATGATGCGGGTGAGTGCCGCGACGCGCGACGGGCGGGCGACGCTTGGTGCGTGGGCGCAGGCCGTGCGACGGGCCGGCGCAAGACGCACGTTCGACCAAGCGAGCTTTTTGCCTCGCTCTTCGTCAACTCCGATGACGCACTGCTCGCCACGAACTCCTGTCGAGATGCTTTTCATTATACTTGATCTTTGGCAGATTCATTTAATCCTATTTTATGCTATTTTTCTACAAAACATCGAAACGAGCTAAGTAAGTCCTAATCAATAAATATTAATCAAACCAATGGCATAAACAGATAAACCACCAAAAATGACACACAAAACAATACAAAATATCAGCACAAATTCATACTAAATAACTCCCCACAATCTTATCCATTTGCTTGTCCTCAAGCAAAGTCTATACTAGTAAGAATAGGAAGGATAATTCATACAACTTCACTCTTAGTCTAATCAATCAAACCTTATCGCTTTCCCCCACACTGGTGTTTACGCATTCAAAGTTAATGTGAAATAAATCTAGGACGGCAATTGATTTTCAATAACAAAAGGGTAACTCTCGCAGACCCGACTTTAGGGTGAACTAACCATGTGGTCACCTTTAGCAACAAGTTTTTTAAGCACATAGAACGCTTTAACAGATTGAAGAATTTTCGAAGGTGAACTCGATGAACTCAGTTTATCGCGGTTTCCCATGTCCATTTCTCAAATTACGAGAAAGAGGGATGTAATCCCATCCTCCATTTCAACAACTTTTTTCATTCTCTTTCACACATTTTTTTAATCAATAGACGAAACAAGTATATAGGTAACCACAATGTTAACACTTCTAACATTAGCCTACAAATCACATCAATTCTCCTCTATTCATTTTCTATCAATCACAATCTCACAATTCACATTACACTCGAATCATATACCACCAAAAGTTTCGGAAATTAAAAAAATTGACCAATACCACGAGCTTAGTCGAACAAATCAAATCCTAACTTACTCACATATACAACACTCGAATCCAAGAAATCAAAATAAGTATAAATGCACATCACCAAGCATACAATAGATAAGGACGACAAACCGAATAATCATCCCCACACATAATCCGAGCAACCGCCCCTAGTGCTCCAAACATTAATACAAAAGTTCATAGAGTATGATACTTCCCTCGATAATAGATTTAGCTAAGGTCAGAGTTGAGCATCACGGTTTCACCACACCGGAAAATGTCCCTTAACTCAAGAATGATAAAAACACCAAACCTACACCATGTAAAACCTAAACAAAGACGAAACACAAACACAAGCAAAACCAAGATAAAACAAGAAAAACTAAATAAACGGGTCGCCCCATGAAGCGCTTAGTTTTAACGTCATGCCACCATTGATTCCTCATTTTTTGAATTTTTGAGCGAGAAGTCATCTCGCCCACTCATTATCCAACGGCCTCGCTAGCGACAACCATATTCCGTAGAGTAAGGCAGTGGCTCTTTCCACTCATCCTCAACTTGTACTTCACCCCGATCTTTCTTACACTTAGCCCGGAGTGTGGGGTCACCATCACAACTTCTTCCTTAGGCATCTGCACCGCAAGACCTTATATTCGTCCAAGTATCAAGTGCAATGATAGAAAACATGATGCAGAGTAGAAACAGAGAATTATCACTGCACTACTAGTACGGAATGTCTCCGCTGCTCCCAAACCATCGTTTATCAACCTTTAGTGAAATCAATTTGGTATTTGTTGTAGCCATAAATGGCCTACCTACAACAACGGATGCCCACTCATGTTTTCCGCCTCTTCTCCCATATCAATGACAACAAAATCAATCGAGACTAAAGGTTACCTATTCTTATTAAACCATCTTCTATCACACCTTTCGCACCGAATAGTTCCCGCCTAATTCTAATCGATGTCGGTTTGTTTTAACTCCCAAGTTTTAATGAGTTAAACAGAGAAAGGACATTAAATTAATCCCAGACTCAAATCAAGCATCCTCGATGCGCATTTCCCATTACCAAAAGCAACATTAAGAGAAAGCTACTGTGATCGCTTCGTTCACAGCGGAATGGGCTTCTTCTTCTTCTCAACTACCACCTTCTTCATATTCCCCGCTTCCTTCCTTTCGACCATCGACGGTTTCTGAATGGGAACAGTGGTTTCAATCATGAGGTCGTTTTTCTTCTACTCCTGATCTCTTCATCACCAGACTTTCATTCTCACCTATAAGCAGAATAGCTTGCATGTCCGATTGGCTAGGAAACTTCCCTTTGGTCTCGCTGCGTAATTGCTCACCGCCCAAACATCCGTCCCACTTGAGTTGCCAACCGCCTCACTGAGTTTCCACTCTTTTGATAGATGCTCCAAAGATTCAAATCAAAGTACTTGCTCGACAAAAGTATTTAGAGAATCCTGCGATGGTTTATCGGGGCATCAAGTTGTTGCCGATTTTGCCGAGGTTGCCCTAAACCGGGTACCCGACTTGATCCCCTTGATTCTCGACTCCGTGAGAAATTAGTGATCTCCAAACCGAGATTGTAAGAATTGAGTGGTCATGTCCGGCCTCGATCGACAAATTCGATCGATTTCTTGCCCTTTGTTGAACCTTGCATAGCATTAACTTGTACTTCTTCATATGCCATCTCATTTGGTTCTTGGCACATGTTAGCTCCATGCCCCGCTTCCACAAATTCCACAAGTTTCCATCGACATCGCTTGTCACGCTGGAATTTAAGCGATGTCTGAGTTCCTTGTTGTTCTCAATCGAACTGGGCGAGGAGATCCTCCGCTGGTCGTGGTCATTTCATAATTGCGTCATCTCTTTTGTGAGCAGCAGGTCTTCGCCCGCACTTCTCCTTTGCGTAGTTTGCGCTAGCGCTCCAAGATCTCGCTAACATCCTCAAGAAGATAGTTTCCAATGTCTCCCCACCGATTATTCATCACGATCAAAATCCATCGTTAATCCATCATAGAAAACCGATTGAGAAGCTCACGGTAATGATGATGTGGACACCGTCAGAACGACTGAACCGACCATGCCTCATGCAGAGGTTCCACCATCTCGCTTGGCGTGGCTATCCGAGCCCTCACTGTGGTCTTCCGTTCTAGTACTTTCCATGAACTTATCATATACGGCTTGCCAACTCGCCGTTGAACCAGGCAGAGACATCAACCATATTCGCTCTATCTTTAGGGTGTAGGAAAACACCTCATTCTCGCCAGATCTCTCAGGAGCCCATTCTGGAAAAGTGCGAACCATCGATAAAACTCTTACGAAGTTCAAAGCATCCTCACTGCATCCCATATAAAGAAGGTAGAAGGTTGAAGTGGATGGGCTTCAATCAGAGTTTTCGGTCGATCCTCGAGAACTATGCATGACGTTGTCACCCCAATGACGGGTCGAGCAAAGTCACGCATCCGGGTTTCTCTTCATGGACTCTCCATTTGCTGCCATTTCTTCCGCGCAACTTCCTCACTTGGAGATCTACTCTCCAAACTCGTGCTCAACGTCACGAACTCGCCTCACTTTCGCATTTGCTTTCTTCCGAGTTTGAAAGATTTAAATCTCTCGCCTGTGAATATTATCGAAATTGCCTTTTAAGACTTCGACGACTCCAGCATACAAAAACACGAGACAAGAAAAATGATTACACGCACTGTGGAAGAAAATAACCAAACAAAATAAAATAAAGAAAAATAGAAGACAGGAGAAAAATAACACAACCAAAATGCCTAAAGCCTTCCCCGCAACGCGCCAAAATTTGTTCCACCAAATTGTTCAACTTAATCGTCATAATAAAGACGAGGTCCCATAAGGGGTAAGGTCCACCCAAGTCGAATTCTCGAGGAAGACTAACAGAGCTTATGATTGTTCACGATGAAAAGGTAAATCTAACATCTAAACTTGAATGGGATGATTAACTAAGATCTGATATGAAATAAATCACACAACGATTCAAACCAATATTCGCAGGTTAACAAATACGAGTAATTCAGATTGTGAGAATAACTAAGGTATTAGGTTCTTTGCCTTGATTAATCGAATTATGCTTGATAGAAATCTACCTATTCTGAATCCTCAAACCTCAATCCAACACTCGACTTTGCCAGTGGATTAAACCTAGGGTTATCAAATTTCACAAATACCTAAACCATTTAGAGTACCGCTTCCGAGTAGCCTCTAATCCGATTGAATTATGATGCATGCGTATCTATCTCGATAATCCCTACACACGAAACAATTAAATGATGATCAATCACTTAACGAGAAACCCTAGAATTCATTGGTATACTCAATCAAAACAAATAAACAATTAATCAGATTCGAATCACCCAACCCTAGAGGAAGATTAGTTCAGTGCTCATTCCGAAGATCAAACAATTACAATCACAAATCATTATCGATAATTGACGAATGAAGAAAGTAGAATAATAACTGCACAATCGAAAAGTCGTTGATGAATTTCTTAATCAAGGTCTTAATCAATCAATGCAAAAAATTACTTGAAAATTAATGGAGAAAATTTGCTCGGAGGAACACTCAAAATCAATCTGAGTCGAATGAAAATAATATACTAACTAGGTTTTAATGTGTGTTTAAGTATTTTTGAAAAATTCACAATGACGCTTGAGCCAGTCCTGGCTTGCGCAGCACCGCCGACGCGAGGAAGTTTCGGACTAAACACAAGCCTCACTGCCGCGAAATCCCGCGGACTGCTCCGAGATCAGATGAACAGCTAACGACCCAGCACGGGTGATCAAAGCGCGGACGGACGGGCAAGGTAGGCGATGAATCTTTGACGGTAGCGCGCACTGGAGCCGCGGCGAGACTGGGCGCTAGGAAAGGCGCCGCCGGAGATTAGCGCAGTTGCGGCCGAGGAAAACGAGGCGGTGGGGCCGACATGGGCGCGCTTCAAGATACGTGTAGCCACCAGCCAGATCGAGTGAGGCCTTGGAGGAAAGTGGGCGCTAGCCTCAAGCAGCCTAGCCAAACCGGGACGGGAGGTTGTGCTGGCCTTTGAGGTACTTGGCAAGGCCCGAGCAGCAATTGTGCGCTGCTCGGGCAGCCTTGCGGCGGCGCAGGGTTGAGGCGCACGGAGGACGGGCTCATGGGGGCGTCTCGCCTGCTGGCGGCGTATCTGTGCGGGTCTTTGCGCAGTGCCGGCCGCACCGAAGGGCTGAGGATTCAGGCAGCGGTCTGAGGGCCCACAGTGCGCGCGCCGTGACGGCTGGGCGATGGGAGGGCCAAATCGGGGACCAAGCACCTGGTCGCGCGACGGCGTTGTGCGCGCGTGCGGCTCGCGCCGTCGCAAGTGCAGGTGGGGCAACAGCCGACTGCTGGCTTCTCTGACCGATTACGAGTTTTCGCCATCGAAATCGCCGAGATGCTCTTCATTATACTTGATATTTGGCAGATTCAATTCATCCTATTTTATGCGTTTTTCTACAAAACATCAAACCGAGAGTAAGTCCGAATTAATAAATATTAATCAAACGATGGCATAATCAGATAAACACTGAAAATGACACACAAAACAATACAAAAATCAGCACAAATTCATACTAAACACTCGTGATCTTCCTCGCGTTCGGCTGAACGCCGCTCAACTCCACTCAAGACGCGCCGCTTTGAGCTAGCGTTCATTTATGAAGACGAAGAATTTTTTAGCTAAGCGCCCCTTGAGCGGGTTCGTATCAATAACGTTTTTGAGCCGCGCCACCTCAATGGCGCCTCCAAAACCGCCGCTCTCATATAATATATATATACACTAGGTCATTTTAGAAAAAGGGCTCTTTTAAGTTACGATTTTATTTCTTCTCGTGGTACATTCACCATTGTTCTTCGAGTTCTTCAGCGACACAAAGAGATAAATCTAGATTTAATTCACCTTTCGGTTTCATCGATTGTATAATTTAATTTATCAATTTATGCTTTGGATTTATTAGTTCTTTTGGAATCAATTTCATAGTTTATCGTTTGATGATTATTATTGGTTCAATTCCATAGTGACGTGGATTGTTTTCATGTTTCTTGATTTATATTACTTTTGTTTATTGCTTTCGATTTATCGCTTATAGTTGACTAGGATTGACAACCACGGTTAGATTTATTGCTTTATTAGTTTAGCTCGGGATTGACAAACCCTAGCTTAGGATTCTTGTTTATTTTAAGTATTTCAATTTCCGTATGTCCCAAAACCCTTGTTGGTATTAGAATGTTTAGAATTTAATTGCTTTACGTATGCGACATGAATAATTGCCACTTAAGTTTTCCTTGAGAGCGACTTGGGTTAACTTATCACGCTACAATTACCTCATCGATTGCGTAAATTTGAGTGTGTTTTAGCTCGATCAATTTTGTACGCGTCAGGAAACTTTAAGCGCATTGTTTGTGTTGTTTGTTTTACGTGTTTCTTTCTTCTGCTTTGGTTTCTCCCTAGTGCGTGTGATCTTTTTGTTGTTGTTGGTTGCATTAATCGGGGTTACCAGGTACGAATATGGTGAAAGCAGGCTGGGGAGAAAGTTCGTATTGGGCAAATTCTTCTACAAAAGGGCCAGTCGACCATGTGAGGATATCTTTATAAAGCATCAACCCGACTCGGAATATTGGGATCCATAACCCGATTTGGGATGGGGATTCGCGGCTGAATAGCCTCGATCCGATTCGGAATGGTGGGAACAACAGATCCGACTCGAGATAGTGGGACCCACACCGATTATGAATGGTGTTATCCACAGCATTCTGATCCACAATAGTGGTACCACCGCAGGAGTATTATTCACCACCGCCCCACCACCTCGGAGGTATGCTTGGATGATATGGAGACATAATTGATTCGATCGCCACCAACCGATTGGATGTCGGCGACATCAAACTCGGTAACACGGTGCAAAATTGGAATTGATGGAGAAGTGGAAGTTGTTGCAACAAGCATGTAGGGGCCTCCAGGCTCCCTACTGAGGCTCGGCGACCCGACCATCGAGTTCGTCGTTGGAGGATATGGATGCGCGCTCATTCAGTTACTCCAAGGATTGGATGCTAGAGCGCAACTCTTGGCGTTTAGAGGCACATTTGGGCGTGACATAGAAGTTGGTTGATTATCAACGAATGTGCTGAGGGAACTTCGAGCCACCCCGTGAGCTCAGCGTCATTGTCCTCTACGGTGATCGGCGGATGACCATATAGTGGAAGAGCCATCAAAATATTATGCCACTACAAGAAAAGGAGGAAGTGGTGGTAGTCTCCGAGTTAGACTCCGAGAGTATGAGCCGTCCTTTGAGAATCTTGTCAAGTAGTTCATGCGGTTTCGATTGATGAAGAGGCGGGAAAAGCGAACTTGTTAGCATGCGGACCACAATGGTATTAAAGTAACTACGATGAAATATGTGTTCTTGGAGGATGGCGGAGAAACGGTGATCATCTCGGCCGAACTTCTAATTTTTGAAGAAATGAAGTTGACCTCCATGTTTATAGAGTGGTGAAGTCTTTTTTAAGGCGCTAATTAAGGGATGTATATGCCTATCGGAGCACATGGTTTAGATCCTCCGGGGCACCGGTGGAGCTCATGGCATCCACGATTATTGCGGTGCCACATTAACCACTAACTTTGCTCTAATAAACCGTCGAGCTATTGACGTTAAACAAAGCCTCAGGGGAGGCAATCCACGTTTGATTTTGTTCTCTTTCTCTTTTATCTTTTATTTCATTTCTGTTTTAACTTGTGTTTCGCTTTGTCGTATGCAGGGAGTTGCTTATGGGATGTGATGGGTTGAGAATGGCAACCATTGGTTCACCAAACTTGAAGTTCTCGTCCTCTTATTATTTATGCTTTTATTGTTTAGAGCACTAAGGACAGATGCTCTAATTAATGTGGGGATGAGTTTGTTGTGTGATGATTGTTGGTGTGTTGTTATATCCATTTGCGTGATTGTGGGCTTTTTATGGTGATAAAATTTTGATGATGATTTGAAATCAAGTTTTATACGCTTTCGTAAGGTTTGGATTTTGATTGTTGCATCGAACTACGTGGTATGGGTACGATTTTGAATTTTCGAGACTTTTGGTGATATATGATTTGAGTGTAATGTGAATTGACTAGATTTTGATTGATAGAAAATGAATAGGGGAAAATTGATGTGATTTGTCCGCAAATGTGGGGTAGTGTTAACATTGTGGTCATCTATATACTTGTCTCCTTTAAAAAAGAAAAAAAGATATGAAATAATTTGTTGGATTGTTGAAATAGAGGATGGAATTATGCCCTCTTCTCATAAATCGAAATGGGCATAGGAAACCACGAAGGAGACTGAGTTCATCGAGATTTTACCTTTGAATATTGTTCCAAAATTTGTTAAAACATTTTGCGCTTTAAAAGGAATTTGTTGCTAAATGTGACCACATTAGTTAGTTCATCCTAACGGAGAGTTGGGTCGAGCGAGGTTACCACTTTTATTTATTGGAGATCAATTGCCGTCTAGATTTATTTCACATTATCTTTGAATACGTAAACACCAAGTTTTGGGAAAAGCAATAAGGTTTGATTGATTAGACTAAGGTGAAGTTGCATGAATTATCTTCCCTATCATTATTGGTATAGAGTTTGCTTGAGGACAAGCAAATGGAGTGGTGGAGTGGTTTAGTCAAGGTCGATTTTCCTATGCTTTTGATTTAAATTGTCGATCTTTAGTTATACTTTTAGCATAATTTATTATGTTATTATGTTATAAAGATTGAATTCTAATTGTTGGTTTGATGTAGGAAATAGCTCATTATTTGGGCATTATTCGGACGAAACTCTCGGCGTGAAACTTGGTGCGAGCGACACTTTAAATGATTCTCATGAATATTGGAGAAGGAATCAAGGATTTTTTCGTCATAAGAATTAAATTACGTCTCGATAGGAGTTCTTAGATACAAAGCGGATCGCATTCGGAGTTCGGACGAGGAGAGCGGATCATTTCTTCAAGGCCCGACTTTCGCTCCGGCGCTCCGTTCGGCGCTGAACACTTTCAATGATTCTCATGAATTTTGGAGAAGGAATCAAGATTTTTCCTTCATAATAAGTAAATTACGTTTCGATAGGAGTCCGTGGCGAAACCGTGCACAAATCGGAGTTCGAGACGAAGGAGAGCGGGCAAAGCATAACATCAGACAGCATAAGCGGGCGCGGCGCTTGAGACGCACGCCCAGCACTCGAACGCCGGTTCACGGCTGACGCCGGTTCACCAGCAGCTGCTCAACGCCTCCCCTTCTCAAGCACGCGTTCACCATCCTCCAGCCCTCACGGGCGCCACCACGCCGCGCTCAGCGCATTTTACGCGTTGCGGCCTCGACCGGTGGCGCTCGTCTCCGCGCTAGCATCGCCCACGCCAAGCTTTCACCTCGCGCGTTCAGCCCATGCCCGGCCCCTCCATCCGGCGCCCTGACGCCGCACACGCCAACTTAGGCGACGCCGCTTTGAGCAGCTTCATTTATGAGACGAATTTTTTAGCCGCGCCTGAGCTCTGCTGCGCGTATCAATCTGAATGTTTTCTTAGCGGCGCCACCTCCAAACCGCTCACTCTCATTTAATATATATATCGCTAGGTCATTTAGAAAAGGGCTCGTTTTCGTTTATTTTATGCTTGTTCACCATTGTTCTTGAGTTCTTCAACGAGACAAAGATAGATAAATCCTAGATTTAATTCACCTTTCGTTCATCGATTGAATAATTTAATTTATCAATTTATGCTTTGGATTTATTAGTTCTTTTGGAATCAATTTCATTGTTTATTGTTTGATGATTTTATTGGATTCAATTCTATAGTGACGAGGATTCTTTTCATGTTTCTTGATTTATATTGCTTTGTTTATGCTTTCGATTTATCGCTTATAGTTCAACTAGGGATTGACAATCCACGGTTTAGATTTATTGCTTTATTAGTTTAGCTGGATTGACAAACCCTAGCTTAGGATTCTGCTTTATTTTAAGTATTTGATTTCCGTATGTCCCAAAACCCTTGTTGGTATTAGAATGTTTAGGATTTAATTGCTTTCTATGCGAAACGAATAATAGCCACCATAGTTTTTCTTGAGAGGCGACTTGGGTTAACTTATCACGCTACAATTACCTGCGATTGCGAGTAAATTTGAGTGTGTTTTTAGCTCGATCAATTTTAGTAGGCGGGAAAACTTTAGGCGTATTGTTTGAGTTGTTTGTTTTACGTGTTTCTTTTAGTTACTTTGGTAATTTTCTCCCCGTGCGTGTGATCTTTTTTTGTTGTTGGTGTACTTTAATGGGTTACCAGACGTAATAAGGTCAACAGCGTGAGGCGGAAAGTCTGTCGTATTGGGTAAATTCTTCACGTAAGGAAGCCAGTTCGACCATGTTGAGGATATCCGCCGGTTATGAGCATCAACCCGACTCGAAATATTGGGATCCACACAATTTGGGATGGTGGGATTCACGGCACGCGCCTCCTCATCCGATTCGGAATGGTGGGAACAACAATCCGACTCGGATGGTGGGACCACAACCGATTATGAATGGTGTGATCCAGTGACCCACGACCTCCACGTAAGCGGTGGTACCACCAGCCGGGTATTATTCACCACCACCCACCACCCAGGTATTCGTTGGATGATATGGAGCAATTGATTCCGACTCGCCACAAGCGGTTGGATGCTAACGACACCAAACTCAGCGCTTACGGGAAAAATTGGAATTGATGGAGAAGTCGAGCAGTTGTTGCAACAAGATGCGATAGGGAGCCTCCAAGCTAACCTATGAGGCTCGAGCAACCACCGACCATCGAGTTCGCCGTTGGATGATATGGTTGCGAGTTCATGGTGATTTGTATCTTGAAAGCGGTTTGGTTGAGCTTGTATACAATGTTTCTGTTACACTATTACAATCTCTATCTGAATTGAATACTTGATTGCATATATCGTGTCCCTTATCTCGTATATAAGTTAGATCATACAGTGTAGAAGATCACGAAGTCGTATGATTGGTAAGCTTAATGAGATATAAAAGTTTCCTGGTGAGACAACTTGAGGGCGAGTTGTCGGTATGAGGCAGTGTATAGATAAGAAGTGACTTGACTTGGTTGCTTGTCTATGCTGGACGCTCTCGAGGGCGTATTGAAGGATCACGATGAGATGTGTTCTTCTATTCGACCGTCGTGAAGAACCAGATCTCGGTGACTTACGATGATCTAAACCTCGATAAGGTATTAGGTGAGTATGAGTTCTTGACCATCACTTTGACTTGTTATGGGTGAGGTTATATGTTCTAACAATATTCTCCGCATCTTGGGTGGTGGCGGTGCTTGTATGTCATGCTAGTTATACATGTCGATTCACGTATCCGTTTAGGATGATGCGCCCTTAAGGATCTCGAAAGATTTATTGTACTAAACCCTACGGTTGAGTTAGCTCAAGTACAATAATAAGGTTGAGTGGTACTACTTAAGGAATTAAAGATATTAATTATTTTAGCGATCAGAATGCTCTAAATAATTAATGGACGTTCGATATCTTAAATACGGGATTCGTGAATGTCTAAGCAAGCACCAACTTCTGCGTAATAAAGGGTAAGTCGACTTTTATTCTCTAGTGGCATGAATAAATGTTTATAAATTAATTTATGTTCAATTTGAACATAAGATAATTAATTTATTTGAGGTCCGTCTTTATTCCTTGCATTTGATCCATGGGTGGCCCGTCCAGGCCGTAGCTTGGATGGAAAATAGGCACCTACTTTCTCTACACAAGGATTTGATTCTCTTTATCCTACAAGGATATAATTATATTTATGGGATATGCATAGATCCTTTCCATATAGGATTATGGTAATTTCCATATGGGATTATGGTATTTTCCATAAAGGATTATGGTAATTTCCATATAGGATTATGGTAATTTCCATATGGGATTATGGTAATTTCCTTATGGGATTAAGGTAGTGCATTATAAATATGAGGTAAGAGATAGAATCAAAGTTAATCCACTCATTAACAAGCATTATTTTCTGAGAATCACAAGAACATTGTGAGGATTTTTCGAGAGTTAGTAGAGAGCATTGGGTGTTTTTCGAAGCATTCTCCATAGATCGTCCACACTCGGCGTTGGAGATTGGGTAACGGGATCCCGTGAAGGTAGCACGAGTCTCGATCCATTCGCCTCGGCAGTTCAAGGTAAACACGAAAACCCCTACGTGTTGCAATTAATTATATAGCTGCATGCTAGGTATATAATCATATGGTGAATTAAACATCGAAGATAGATCCTGGGCGAGGCTAAACCTAGTTTTTCCTCAGCTTCATTGATTACCGGTTAAGTTGGATACTATAGACACAACTCTTGGCGTTTGGAGGCACATGTGGGGCGATTCAAGAAGTTGGTTGATTATCAACGAATGTGCGAGAGAACTTCGAGCCACCCCGTCGAGGCTCGTGCCATTGTCCTTCACGGTGATCGGCGATGATAATATAGTGGAAGAGCCATCGAAAATATTACGCCACTACAGAAAAGGAGGAAGTGGTGGTAGTCTCGAGTTAGACTCCAGGGTATGAGCCGTCCTTTGAGAATCTTGTCGAAGTAGTTCATGCGGTTTCATTGATAAAGAGGTCGGGAAAGGAACTTTTAGCATGCCGCGACCCCATGGTATTGAAGGAACTACGATGAAATATGTGTTCTTGGAGGATGAGCAAGGAAGCGGTGATCATCTCCGAACTTCTAATTTTTGAAGAAATGGAGTTGACCTCGATGCTTATAGAGGTGGTGAAGTCTGTCAAGTCTGCTAATTAAGGGATGTCTATGCCTATCGCGGAGACATGGTTTAGTCCTCCAGGGCACCAGGTGGAGCTCATGGCATCTCGATTATGGACCGCCACATTAACCACTACCTTTGCTCTAATAAACACGTCGAGCTAATGACGTTAAACAAGCGCTCCATGGGAGGCAACCACGTTTGGTTTTGTTCTCTTTCTCTTTATCTTTTATTTCAGTATCTGTTTTTAATTTGTGTCGTCTTGTATCTATGCGGAGTTGCTTATGGGATGTGATGGGTTGAGAATGGGCAAGTCATTGTTTCACCAAACTTGGGAAGTTCTCGCCTCTTATTATTTGTGCTTTTATTGTTTAGAGCAACGAGGATGCGTTTCGAATTGTGGGGATGAGTTTGTTGTGTGATGATTGTTGGTGTGTTGTTATATCCATTTGCGCAGATTGTGGGCTTTTTATGGTGATAAAATTTTGTGATGATGATTTGGAATCAAGTTTTATTTTGTGCTCGTAAGTTTTGGATTTTGATTGTTGCATCGAACTACGTGGTATTGGTCACGATTTTGAATTTCTAAGACCTTTGGTGATATATGATTTGAGTGTAATGTTAATCGATTAGATTGTGATGGATAGAAAATGAATAGGGAAATTGATGTGATTTGTCCGCTAATGTTAGGGTAGTGTTAACATTGTGGTCGTCTATATACTTGTCTCCTTTAAAAAAAAAGAAAAAAAGAAAAAGATATGAAATAATTTGTTGGATTGTTGAAATAGAGGATGGAATTATGCCCTCTTTCAAGTAAATCGAGAAATGGGTATGGAAACCATGAAAGGAGACTCGAGTTCATCAGATTTTACCTTTGAATATTGTTCCAAAATTTGTTAAAACATTCTTTCTGCTTTAAAAGGAATTTGTTGCTAAATGTGACCACATTAGTTAGTTCATCCTAACGGAGTTGGGTCGAGAGAGGTTACCTTTTATTTATTGGAGATCAATTGCCGTCCTAGATTTATTTCACATTATCTTACGTAAACACCAAGTTTTGGGGAAAGCACTAAGGTTTGATTGATTAGACTAAAAGTGAAGTTGCATGAATTATCTTCCCTATCATTATTGGTATAGAGTTTCCTTGAGGACAAGCAAATGGATAAGTGTGGGGGAGTTGTTTAGTCGAATACGGTCTTATTTTCCTATGCTTGGATTTAAATTGTCGATCTTTAGTTATACTTTTAGCATAATTTATTATGTTATTATGTTATAAAGATTGAATTCGATTCTTGGTTTGATGTAAAAATAGCTCATTATTTGGGCATTATTAGGACAGAAACTCTCGGTTTGAACTGAGCGTGGAGCCGACACTTTCAATGATTCTCATGAATATTGGCGAAGGAATCAAGGATTTATTCCTTCATAAAGTAAATGCGTCTCGATAGAGTCCGAGACACAACGATCACAATTCGGAGTTCGGACGAGGAGAAGCGGATCATTTCTTCAAGTCGCGACGCGCTCACGGCCACGGCGAACACTTTCAATGATTCTCATAAATTTTGGAGAAGGAATCAAGGATTTTTCCTTCACAAGAAGTAAGTGCGTTGCGATAGGAGTCGAGGCAAAAACCTCGTGCAATTGGAAGGAGGGAGACGGGCCACAAAAACACTCGCAGCAGAGCCGCCTCGCATAACGCCGCCTAACCTCAAGCCGGTTCACGGCTGAGCGCGTTCACCGCGCTGCTAGCGCCAGCTCCCTTCTCAGCGCGCTTCACCATCCCCAGCCTCACCTGGCGCTCACCCGCCCGCAGCGCGTTGCGGCTCGCTGCGGCCCTCGCGCGTCCTCGCTCTGCACGCCCAGGCCCAAGCCACCCGCTGCTCAGCCCATGACCCGCGCCCACCATCCGGCTTCAACTCGAGCGCGCTCGCCAATCTTCCTCGCTCGCGCTGAGCGCCCGCTCAACTCCAACGCTGACGCTCGCTTTGAGCGGCGTTCATTTATGAGACGAAGCATTTTTAGCGATGCTCCCGAGCGGCGTTTAGTATCAATCTGAGAATGTTTTTGGGCCACCTCCAAACCGGCGCTCATCTCATTTAATATATATATCAGCGTTAGGTCATTTAGAAAAAGGCGCCGCGATTCGATTTTATTTCTTCACTTGCTGTCTTGTTTTTCGGAGTTCTTCAACGACACAAAACAGATAAATCAGATTTAATTCCTCCTTTCGGTTTCATCGATTGAATAATTTAATTTATCAATTTATGCTTTGGATTTATTAGTTCTTTTGGAATCAATTTCGTAGTTTATCGTTGATGATTATTATTGGATTAATTCCAGTGCATAAGGATTGTTTTCATTTTTCTTGATTTATATTGCTTTTGTTTATTGCTTTGATTTATCGCTTTCATAGTTCGACTAGGGATTGACAACCCGGTTTAGATTTATTGCTTTATTAGTTCACTCGGGATTGACAAACCTACCTAGGATTCTGTTTATTTTAAGTATTTCGATTTCTTTATGTCCCAAAACCCTTGTTGGTATTAGAATGTTTGATTTAATTGCTTTACACAAATAATAGCCATTAAGTTTTCCTTGAGAGCGACTTGGATTAACTTATCACGCTACAATTACCTCGTATGATTGCGAGTAAATTTGAGTGTGTTTTGCTCGATCGAGCTCTGCGATCTGGATCTCATTCAAGGTCTCTTGCAATCTGCGAGGATGGCGAGTGTTATCTTGGGCGGGCTCGGTGTTCTTGAAGGTCTGCCTTTGCCTTGGCCTTTGAGCGTCTTGGTCAGAACTAGCTTCTCAAGCTCTGCGGTATGGTGAGCTTGCCGTCCTCGTCTTCCACGATCTTGAGCATCTTCTTGGCGCCTTGGTCAGGTGTCCTCTTTCGGGTCATGGAAAGTCGGGGCCAAGCATCGTTCTCCTGGCGAAGTTGGTCGGCAAGTGGCAAGGATAGCCTTTGTTCTCCTTGCCCATGATGCTCTTCATGTGCGAAATTGCAAAGGTCTGAATTTGACCACTTGTCTTCGTGCATCGCCCGGAGAATGTCTGATTCGCTCTTTGACATTGTCGCTGCTGTCCATCTTGCCAAGAGGTTGTCGGAGAGGATCCGGTGCCACTTGCATGTTGGGTCCTCGAGGGCGGTTCCTTGGCATCTGATTAAATTTTGCCATCTTTTTCGATCGCTTGCCTGATCCAACCATTTCCATCGGTAGTTGGGCACCACCTTGGCTCCTTTGTAACTTGCCCGCCTCCATCACGCTCACCATATTGAGAGCTTGGTTGAGCACGCCCGTGAACTCTCTCCCCCCCAGAGTGTGAATTTTATGCCCTCGGTACTCCCTGTTGTGGTCGATGTCAGAGATCACCGTAGAATTCCTTCACCAATGGCGCGTAGACTATGGTATCCCACTCGAAACTTTCCACATCCGATTCCTTTGAATCGACCGCCCTCCTTGACACGTTAGCCGAAGCAGGCTCCAATCGCTAGGCACCACCATCTCTGTTCTTGGCGAGCTCCTTGGCATCGAGTGACGCTTTCCCCTTTTCACGAGCGTGTCGCCATTTTAGCTTTCGCCGGGCGTTTTTCGGTGAAAATGACATCGTCTTCCTCCTCCCGCCGATTGGTCGCCCTCGCCCACCGGCGCATCGCGAAGATTTTTTCGGAGACCTTATTCTCCTTCGCCAGCCTTGGTTTACGTAGCGCTGACTCGTGTGAGAGGAGTTCGTCGATGTCTTTTCGGCGAGGAGGTGGTAGGAGTCTCCTTGGTCTTTTCTTTCCGGCGGGAGGGCCTTCTTCTTCTTCCGAGTTTTCTCCGACATCTTCGCTCGTGGTCGCCTCTCTTCATCGGCCCACCTCCATGTGGAGCGTGAGGAGGAGCTCTTCGCCGGCGAAGTTAGCGAAGGCTCCGTGGGACGGTCTCCGCGGCGGGCCTGGTGATTTCTCCGTCTTAATGCGCGGCGACGGTTTTCTTGAGGCTTTTTCGGGAGCTTGTTCTTTGGTCGTGTATGAACCATGGAGGAAGGTTAGGGTTTTGTGCTTTGGTTTGGGGAAGTTTTTGGGTGAGGTTTGAATGTGAGAAGGTGGGTAGGTGAAATGAGGATTAATTGGCGGGTGGCGTTATGTAGGTGATTGATGGGGCGTTTTCACGTCGACTGCGAGATTCGATCGTCGTCTCGTGTCCGATATCTTAGCAGGTCTCCTCTCCGTGCAGCGCCTCCATTTCCCTCGCCGAGTTTCTTCCGGACAGATAGTTAAGAAAATCGCTCCTCGAGGAAAAAATAGTCCTCTCAGGCAGCGTTAAAATATCGGTGGGTTTCCCACTCACACTTGCTTGAAGCGGTGTTAAAAGTGGTCAAAACCACCCTCTGACAAAAATGGAATAAAGGTAGCGATTAAAACCAGGGTTGCCTCCAGGAAGCGCTGTTGTTTAACGTCGTTAGCTCGACGTATTCCTCCGCTTAAGGCGTCTGAGGATCCTCTGAGGACCTTGTGAGGCTTATCTTGCTCAGATCTCATTCTCTAAGCCTTGATCGTACCGTAGTAGGTCTTGAGCACCTTTCGTCCCTGAACACTTTCTTGCCGTCCATGTCGCTTATCTCCACAGTTCCATTCGGATGTTGGGGCACGATGTCGGTCCCACCTACTTGTGGTCAGCCGAGGCATAGCGGAACCTATTTTGATAAGTAGCACCACTTGCCCAATTTCTAACTTCTTTTCCTTGATAGAAAGATCATGGGCTCTCTTGAGCCTATCCTTGTATATGGCGGCATTGTCATAGCTTCAAGAATCTCCTCGAGCTTGATGTCAGCTTGCGCCTCTCCCCCTCATCACGACAAAGTTGAGCTTGCGATTTCAGTATGCCTTGTGTTCCACGCGAGGGGTGACACGTCTTGCCAAACACCATCCGGTAGGAGACATTCGAATGGCGTTAAGGCTGTCCGGTACCCAGTAGTGCATCGTCGAGGTGAGTGCTCCTCCTTCTTGCTCTCTCTCAAGGCCTTCTCAAGATCTTCACAATGCGGTTGAGAGTTCATCTTGGCCATTAGCTTGAGGATGGTAGCGGTGGACATCCGGTGATGCACCTACTTCTTGAGTAACGCATGGGTGGCATTGTAGGTGCCCGATCACGAATGGCTCTTGACACACCGAACCGGCTAAAGATGTTTGACTTGAGAAAACGGCTACGATCCTTGCATCCGCCACGGGTGGCTCGGGCCTAACCATTTGACACGTAGTCCACCGCTAGGAGTATGTATTGATTTCCTTAGAGTTTGCGAGGGCCCATGAAATCCATGCCCGTCGTCGAATACTTCCACTTGTAAGATAGGTACCAGGGCATCTCATTCCTCATTGAGACATTGCCCTCGCGTTGGCACTTATCGCGACCTCGGCACTTATCGTAGCTATCCTAAAGATAGTGGGCGAGAACCCACTCGAGGAACTTTCTTGCCGTTCTCTTGTGCCCAAAATCTCCTCCGCACTCATTCTCATGGCGGTGCTCAGGATGCTTGTCTGCCACCGTCCGAATGCATCTCTTCAAGATCAAGTCGAGCATTGCTTCCACAAGTATGGGTCATCCACTACGATTGTCGACTCTCATCTCTGAGTTTGTTCCTACGGTGTGTTGGCATTCTTGCAACAACACTCCGATCACGTGTAGTTCACCAAGTCTTCGCTACAGCCCTTGGTGTAGATCTCGGTATCCTCGTCTCGAAACGCGTTGCTCGATTGGATCTCCTTCATCCTTTCTCAAATTCTTCTCAAGTGGTCACTGATTTTGAGATCCACTCTTGTCTTTGATCTCAGCGTCGAACTCACGGAGGGAGTATCCACCGTATGAGTCTGGTTTGTATCCCTTGCCATGAGATATTTTAAGCGCGTGGTCGTGTAAACCATAGTCTTGCTCCCAAAGAGGAGCAAAATTTCTCGAAGCAAACACCACGGCGAAGCTCGCCTGCGTGGTTGTGTAGTTGATCTGCGGAGGGTCTTGATGCATAGTGGATGATGAAGCTTTCCTTGCAATTTTCTACCCAAGACCGCACAACAGATCCGCTAGCGCGCCAATCGCAAAGGGTATGCCCCATTGGGTGGCCTTATGATGGGCGCTTGAAGTGCTTCTTTAATATCGAAGGCTTCTTTACATGCGTCGTCGAACTCCCACGGTACATCATTCGGAGGAGGCGGTGCATCGGTTGTGCTATCTTGGCAAAGTCCTTGACAAACCGTGATAGAATCCCGTGGCGAGGAATCCCGAGTGCTTGATGTTGGTGGGATAAAGCAAGCTATGATCTCCACGCTTTGTCTACCTCAAGCCTCTTCTCGGAGATAACATGCCCAGGACAATTCCTCCTTGACCATGAAATGGCATTTCTCATAATTCGGCACAAGGTCCTTCTCCACGCATCTGCGAACTAACTCAACATGCTCTATGACCTTTGGTTAGCGTCTTTCCATAAGCAAGAAATCATCCATGAAAACTTATGAATTGCTCAGCAAATAAGAAAATATACTCATCATGCATCTTTGAAATGTCCCAGGGCATTGCATAAACCAAATGGCTCTGACGATATGCAAATGTGCCAACAGGCGAGTGAATGTGTCTTATCTTGATCTTCTAATGCCACACAAATTTGCATATATCGTAGAGTAGACCGAACAGAAATACATTCGTGAGTCTCTCAAGCATCGGTCGATGAGCGGAGGGGAAGTGGTCCTTCCTAGTCACCTTGTTGAGCTTTTAGATCGATTCAAACCCTCCACTGTGAGTCTCATGACCGCTTCCTCTCTTAATTCTCGACCACACTGCCGGTTCTTTTGCACGCGCTGGATCGGGACCACGGCCAGAGAGCAGGGGTAAATGAGGCCCAACTCAAGGAGTTTGAGTATCTTCACCTTGACAACTTCTTTCATCACGGGTTGAGCTTAACAGGGTCTCGGCCGGTATGGCATCGCCTCGAGCGAAGTAGTGTTGCAAGCAAGCAGGGTCGATGCCCGAGGTCGGCTAAGGTCCGGCCGATGGCCTCTTTATACTTGCTCAAGATGGCTCTCTTCTTCTTCTTTGATCGCAGCTCGGAGCTTATGATTCTTGTGACGCTCGTTGGCCCAGGTGATGTTTACTGAAGTGCTTGGTGGGCGTTTGAGCTCTAGCAGGGCTTTCAGGAAGGTTGCATCCTCTCCTTTCCATACACTAGCGTGCTTTCGATAGCTTGGTTGATCGTCCCCTTGGTCGACTACCTCAAGCACTGGTTACCTCGATCTCCTCCATCGAGATACTCAGGTCTTGGTGTCTCTTGGATGACTCTCGACCGTCCTGATCACCACGTTGGCGGCGATCTCTCAACATCCTTCTCGGTGATCTTGTGAAGTCCACCATCTCGGTGTCGATCGGAAATTGCTCGGTTTTGTAGATGTCAGGTGACCGTCCGGTGAATTGGCATGTGAGCTTTCCCGTATCGCGATCGATTAACGCCGAGCGATCTTGAAATGGCGCCACAGCTGAGCGCGTGCTGCATCTGGTCCCGTATTTAGAACATGAAGTCGGGGGAAAATAAGGTCCGGCGCCTGAGCGAGCACATCCTCAACTATCGCCGGGTAGACACTTGACTTTCGCTGTCGAATCTCAACACAAGATGGTCGGAGTGGTCCGAGTTTGACTCTTGATAGATAGATAGGGGCATCACATTGATTGATGCCCGAGATCAACATAGCTTGGTCTATCCTTGTTGTCGATCACACAAGGTATATAGAACATCCGGGATCGATACACTTGATTTGGAGGTCTCTTAAGCATGGTGAGATATTCTCCATTTGGAACTTGGCATCGTCTATGTACTTAACTCTCTTGGTACGACTCTTGACAAACTTGGCACACCTCGACGCCGAGGTAAACAAAGTGATCAAAGGTATGTTGATCTCTACCTTCTTAAAGATCTTGATCATCTGCTCATCTCTTGACTTCTTTGTTCCTTGCCAACCTTCCGGAAATGGAGGTCGATCTTGATCTGTCTTGTGCCACCTTGGGCAGGAGGCCTTCCCTCGGGTTTTGGTTCCATGACCAAGTCCTTGACTTTCGATTATGTCTTCTATCTCATTGTCCCTCGATTGGGGCTCCCTCCTCTGCTTGCAAGTTCTTGCCTCCTCGAGTTGATTGCGTTGGCGTGTGCATTTGCACTTTGTGAAAAATCTTGCTTTTGGTTGATCTTTGAGATCTCTTGCATCAAGGTGTTCTTGAGTCGACGACTGTCGGGACTCCTCTTATCTCGGTTTGAACTTGTCGGTGTCTGCCATCATCTCTTGTGTTGCTCCTCGATGGTACTATCTCGGCTAAAGATGGCCGAGCTTGAGGTGGGTTACGCCGGGAGGTGCTTGATAGTGTGTGCCTCCGCACCGAGTTCCGTGATTCTTCCACGGTGGGTTATGGTCGTGGGCTTCGAATTGGCTTCCTTCGCCGCCCGTTGTTAACATGCCAAAGGTATTCATCTTCTTCGGCTACTTGTAGACATTCGTCCGTGTTGTGGGTGGTGGCAAAGCAAAGCGACGCTGACATTCTTCTTGGCCATAGTGGGCCTCAACAGGTCTATCATTTGTTTAATCATGGCCTTCACTATCTTTCATCGGATCCGTACAAGTGATAGCTTCGGGTGGCATCGTCTTGACCATTGTGTTGGCATCATCTCGAGACTCTTACCCAGTCTCGAGTAGTTTAAATGCCTCGTTGGGTTGTTTATTGAGGATGGAACCTCTGCGCGACTCACGAGCTGCCCGTAGTCGACCTCAAGCCATTCATATAGTATTGAATCAAATCTTGATCAGAGATTTGATGGTTGGAATATTTGCCAAGATGGACTAAAGCGACACCAATAGTACGGCCGTCAGCCATTCACCATCGGAGGAACTCATCCTTTTCTCATGCTTTGTATCCTTGAGATGGGATAGTACCTCTCAAGGAACCTCTGTGAAGCCACCGCCCAAGTAATGACACTACCGTAGGCAAAGTGTCTGCCACTCTCGAGCACCGCTCGTGGAGAGTGAATAGAAGGATATGAGTCGGATGTACTTCTTCTTGACTTCATCCGCACACCTTATGGTACTACACACCATTTCGTAGTCACGGAGATTACACTGGGGTCCTCTGCATATCAAGCTTGGCAAGATCTCGCATGAAAGAGTGCCTGGCCTCCTAGTTGTCCTCGATCTCGGGCAAAGTGATGCTCAAAGGCTGGAGGCTGTTGTTCGGGAACATCATCTCCCAGCCCGCTTCTCCGGGGTGTGGTTTTGTGGATTCCTCTCCTCCATGTTGTTTTGCTGGTCCGCTCTCTCAAGGCGGGCGCTTTCCACCTCTCTTACTCTCGAATGGATCTCTCAATTTGGGTCAACAAGAGCCTCCGTCCCGCTGCAAGGTTAGGTGAACATACAAACAAACAAAAATAAAAAGTGAGTAACAACACTAGAATAGTGCAGCCCTCGACAACAGGCGCCAATCGCTAACCACCTAAAACCATCGTCAAAGGTCCTCGCGCAAGAATACTTGTAATCTCCTTCGACTTGAACACATAGTTAGTATAGGGCAAGTTATGGGATCGAACCAAGAAGCTGGTTGTGTTGTTACCGAGTTGTCAGCGGTTGACTAGAGGTTAGCGGACGAGGTGTCGATCAGTCGGCGTCTCAAGAAAATGTCGAGAGATAGATCTTGAGCGAGTAAATGCGAAAACTAAAACAAGGTAAAAGTCAATAACAAGCGGTTGGGCCAGGGTTCTGACGTTGAGGATAAGCAGCGATTTTACACGTTTATAGTTGATATTTGAAGATGAGTTTAGCTCGTTTAATGCGTTTATGTATCGATTCTTAATGTTTTATCTATTTCTAGAAGATCTGCTCTTGGGTGTTCCTTTGGCGTTTTGTAGGTTTATATGTTGATAATCGAAGCAAGGAGCCTTCGAAAGATATAGCAATCTGTCGAGTTTCTAGCGACAAGCAGCTGGCGCAGCTGGCCCAGAAAACGCGAGAACCCAGAGCGCGACGTAACCTCATGCCCGCGGCGAAGCCTAGGCAGAACTCACGCGGGCGATTTCTGCGACGGTTTATAATTGCTAGCGACCGCTAGCCGGTCGCCAGTACCATGCGGAAGGAGGCGAGCGCGAGCGAAGAACGCGCGAGACATACCTGAATCGCACTAGCGATGGAATGGTGAGGCGGCGCGGGCAAATTAGGGTTTCCACCCTCTATAAATAGGCAAGAGCCCTTGCGCCCCAATAGACCTAGCGCCCGGACTCGTTTTATTGAGTTTTCTCGTTTTAAAGCTTTTAGTCTTTAATCTTCTTTTAGTTTAATTCTAGTATTGTTTTTACGTTGTTCTAGTTTAGTTTATCGTTCGTTATCGATCGAGCGTTTGTCTCGATCGTTCCGTTATTTTCCGTCTCGCTTGGATTGGATTAAGACCAACCATTGTTCATCAGCGCTTCCCTACGGTTTTATATATTTAATTCGTTTTATGGTTAAATCGATTTCATTCCGTTTATTATGTCGCTAGTTTTCCGTTCTAATCCAGGGTTTGCATGATTCGATCCATATGTTGTGAGTTTTGCTATTGTTATTTACCTTCCGGGCATTGATTCATGATTCATGGTGCTTATTTATATGTGTTGATTTACGATCAATCTTGATGCATATCTAGTTACCGATTAAGAGCGTAAGCGTATTAATTGTCAATCGATCTTGAATGCATGACATGAAAAGCTTGAGTCGAATGCGAGATAAGACATTCGTAGGAAGTATATTCTTAGGATCCGTTTGGGTTGCTTGTTTCACCTTAGAGGCGAATGCGTGATAGGAAAATTAGTAATCATTGCCCAATTATCGTGGCGAAGTTGTTGGTTATATATGTGATCTTCCGTCTTATGCGGATTAAAGCGGTTAATAATAAGCGGGATAAACATCGTTGTGGATAGGATTGGTGCATCCAGGGTTAGTCTTTCTTCATAGTTATCTTAGTGATTTTATTGTTTTATTTATATTTACGCTTGGTTACCTTTGCTTTGGATTTAATTATCGAAGCCTAAAATTCACAACCCAATTACGTGCTTGGATAATGATGAATTATTGTTGAATTAGCTTAGTGTTTTCGGATTGCAACCTCATGGATCGATACTTTGCTCACCTATATACGCCTTTACGTGTGAAAAGGGAGCGATCATTGAGATCTTGGTCGGGATGTCGGTCATAGGTTCAAAGGTTTTCACCACGAGTGTATGGTTGGTTAAAGGTACCAGGGTAGGCGCCCATTTTTGGTCGTCAACAGCCTCCCAACCCACCTGCGCTTGGTTTTAAGGCAATGACCCCTGCCTTGGCCCTCTGCGAGATGCTCTCCCTAGGAAGACACTTCACTAGGGTATCCGCTCACAGCTTGACTCACTAGACACCCACAGCCAGCGTCCAGGGTGGCTCAGCGACCCTTGCCCAAAACGGCCTATCACCCACTCACCATACTTCCCGGACAAAGAGACACTCGATGTCTTACTCCGTACATTAGCTACCTCCTCCCAAGGCTACCGAGTTAATGCTCAAGGAAAGGAATAACATGGGTATCAAGGCTGAGGGAACATTCACTCAAGGTTCTAAGGGCTTTAGACCTCACCTCTCATAACCTCGACTCACGTGGTTCACCGAGCCAACCAAACCGACTACACAGCATAATAGACATAAACATAAAAGCAATAACAAGAACTTAAACAAAACCATACTTGAATATAAAATCAAATGGAAAGGAAAGGCTCTCAAGTTGCTTGAGCAGAGATAACAAAATACATAACTTAAATGTTTGCCGTAGGACTTGTTTATCTTCCTCACCAATCACTCATGAAACCAAAGGAAATGAAAGAAAAGTCGAGGAAAACTAAGGACTTGATGCTCCCTCTCAATCAATGTATGTGTGGAGTGGTTGTTGGGAGCATAGTATCCTCACTTCGCGGATGATCCTCGAGGCGTAGGTGGTGACGGTC
Source organism: Salvia rosmarinus (assembly GCA_036937905.1). NCBI lineage: Eukaryota > Viridiplantae > Streptophyta > Magnoliopsida > Lamiales > Lamiaceae > Salvia > Salvia rosmarinus. Next base: position 213,419 of record JAODLM010000736.1, read on the forward strand.
ATCGCTCGGTGTCGAACCACCGATGGAACTCCTCGGCTTGTTGGGATTTGTCTCATCTCAACCATCACACGCTTGACCTTTCCTTTTTGACAAAATCAGCTGCGCGAGAAGGACCTACCTTGAATCTTCCCTTTGCGTGCAAGTCTGCGCTGAGTTCTTGTCTTCGTCTCCTAGGCGATTACGAGTTCTCGACCCTCATCGCTCATTCCTGTCCTTTTCCCCTTCCTTGACTCGATCATTCTTGGCTTCATGTCATCTCGTTGGTCGGCTCGGCTCATTGCGGTACCGTGTCTGGCACGATGTCGAATCATTGTCAAGGTAATTTCGAT